>JARYHS010015145.1:0-10263 GCA_031002005.1 Vandiemenella viatica
GTCTACTTCTATTTATTGCCGCTTGCTGGAATGCTGCACCTCCTTAACACCGAGAAACGTAGAACTTCATTCCACCCCGGTAACCCGTTCTACCCCGGGTAACCCTACAGATAACTGTAGGATTATAACAACAGAAAAAAATGTCGGAGAGGAAGATTCCGACAAGGATGTTCGAAATAGGTATAAGTTTGCGAGGAATACAGCAAAACTTGTGATATCCCAGAAGATAATACAGCCAGTAGTGTTGTCTACTGCTGTGCTAAACGGAGACGGAAGAAAATTAAGGATGTTTTAGTTTTGTATTCCGAGAGAAAGTTTTAGTCTGATAATAATAATAATTCCGTGTGGTCGGAATGACCTGGTGACAGGGTTTCTACTGGTTGCGCATTCCGCCCCCGTCGTAGCCGCCTTCACCTAACCCGGCATCGTACCTGGTACAGGGGACCTACAGTTTAGCGTGGAATCTAAACCACGGAATTCACATTACGCAGCAAGTTATGCTAGATGTGATGGCCGGTTAAGGGCCTATGAAAATCCCCGGCGGGACAGGGATTCGAACCAGGGACCTTTCGCTCCCCAGTCGGACACCTTAAGCACTTAGCCACCAGAGCGCTCTAGTCAGATAAAATAGAATGATGGATGGATAATTTGGAAAAGTAGTGAATAAGGGAGCAGTGCAGATCTCCTTAGATAATAGCTAGAATAACAGAACTAAGATTAAGGTGGTACAGTCACATAAAGAGGAGTCATGGCGGAAAAATATTATCAATGTGAAAAGTGAACATTTGATGAAATCAGCGAATATATTATTTCACAATAGATGAAGAAGAGATAGTGGATCAGTTACAATTCACGGTGTATGAGAACAAGATGAGAAGCAGGCACGGTAGAAACAGCAAATCAGTGGCGAGAAAGATGTAAGCCTGAAGGGGTTTATACCAGAACAATCATCTGACACTGTGAAAGCCCAATACCAAACGCATCCGTCTGGTCTTCTTTGATCAACGTGTTTTAGTAACTGCTTACTACATATCTTTTACACTACGACCAATAATGCTAGGAACATGCACGTAAGAAATTAGTTTTATACCAAGCAGTTCTATGAAAACTAAGAGAACAAATTAAATTTATATTTTAGATTGATGTTGGTCCGCAATGAACAACAAATACAGTGGTTCGTAAACTTCCGTACGAGCATCAGACGCTAAGTGTTGTGTGAGTAAAGTATAAGTGCATACAGAGATGGCACAATGAATTATTATTACATATCTTGCAAGATAAAATTTGAAACATTCATAAATTCGTTCAAAACCTAAAAGTTAATTTGTCAATGAAACGTTTTACACATGAAGTCAATTTCGCAAATATGTCTGAGAAGGTGTCAAAAATAAACCACGCTTTTAATCTTTGAAAACGTCCTAATAGAAAAAAATCACTGAAGATGTATTTAAAGCTATCGGAATGATGCATTGAGGAGATGTGTTAACCGTTATCGGAACTACTGTTGTGGATTTTACATTTTCTTTATGTCCATGAGTGACTGTTATTGTCGTGTGTGTAACAGGCAGAAAGAGATTTATAATTGTTGCACGATAATTCGATTTACGAGTAATCCTCAGATTGCTATGACCTACGAGAAGCTTCCAAATAGTGCTGCCCATGGAGGGGAACTACGAGATAACTTCAGGAAAATCGGATATCGATAGTTGACAGAAGGAGCAATAAATCGTGGAACGAAATCATGATAACAACGTGCTCGCGATAAACATCAGAAACGAAAACACGGAAATGCTGACAGAACCAGAAGGTTAAGGAGCCTCACATAAAACTTCTCTGGCGGCTTTTGGAAGTACTGAAATATCGTCCAAAGTTGAATCACTTCTTTTATTTCCAACAGAATTAGACAAATAGAAAGTCTTATAAAAAATGGCAGTAACTCAACGACTGCTTTACGATTATTAGTTTTCGTATTACATAAATAAAGGAAGGATAAATGAAGCTATTAACAAGCTACAGAAGACAACCAACAGGATACATTTAGAGCAGTAACATCTTGCCACAGCAATCTCACTATCGTTAGTAACAAGAATACTGCACTATGGTGAACTCTGCAGCTTTGGCGCTTGTGTATTCAGAAAAGACTAAATAGCGATTCGTAGTTTAGCCTCACAAGTTGTCTATATTCTAAATGAATTAAGAATCGCCATCCATTTAGGTTTGCCACAGTTTCCCCAAATCACTGTAGGCGAATGCAGACAAGGTTCCTTACAGGCGGCCATGGCCGAATTCCTTCCCTTTCTTGCCTCCCCCCCCCCTCTCTCCACCACCTAACCCAGCTCTAACGACCTCGGCGAAGCGCAAAGCGCAAAGAAACAAAGATAACATCCAGGATAGGAATGGCGAAAAATAGGACGTTAATCTGAGTGGTTCAATGAAGTATATTCTTACTATCAGGATATAACACTTTTAAAAAAAATATATTTGATTTAGTAGCGGCTTCTATTAATTAAAACATAAAGCACTATGTCCTGATTAACCAAATTGTAACAAGCAAATTTACGAATAGAATGTCTTATGTTATGGTATGAGCAAAGTTATATATACATATACATGTCACTAAGGCAAAGATATTTCGTGAACAGTCATTCGGGTTAGTTAATATTTGGAGCATGTGTGTGTATAATGTCTCTAAGAATTGTATCAGGAGTAGCTGAACACTAGAAGATCCCAATGACGTCTTTCTTGTTGACGTCGTGTATTAAAAAATATTGAAACCAATTATACCTAAAAAAAATAAAAAATGCGACTAATGTCCTTTTGTTTACGCCAATAGTATAAATGAATTTTTGTTAGTTAAAAAAAACCACATAAACATACAAAAATGCCAAGAAAAAAAATTTTCGTTTCAGGAGCCACATATTTCGATTCAATCAATTTTTAAATTAATTTATTCACAGTCCTACAATTGTATATGTTACTTGAACAATAATATTTATCCGGAAATATTACCTATAATAATATGGAAATAATAATAATGCTAGTAGACATAATAACTATCGAATATGTTAAAAATATTTATCGTTGGTGTAGCTTGAATCAGTAATACCTAAGTATATTGGCCAATTAATTCTAATCCTTTAGTTCTATAGCATTTTAGATTTAACTAAATATTTTTTTCCAAAAGTAGACTGACTTGGGCAGGTTTGTGAATGTAACTACTTTGAATTATGAAGCCGACAGAAGTCATTACCATGACGTGTGACGTATTGTACTGGAACTTATCCTGTATTGGTTGTTGCTGCTCTGTACCAGCACGCGGGTGGTAAATCCCCTCCATCGCTAATTGTCGGCTAATTGGCTACTCACTGCCTCCCCCCTCCTCCCGCCTTTCCCTTTAATTATGGGACCCGCCCCCAGCCTATTACACGCACCCCTACACTCTCACCCCTCAAGGCTGCTGGGTGCTCACCACTCTCAGTCTATCAAAGGTGCTTCTACTACGATAGCGCACTCAGGAAACAGGGCTTATCGGATGAGGTCTGGACTGCTCTAATGACTCAGCATTCACCAGCCCTGGCTCTCCAGTCATCACTTGTAACACAGCTCTGTTTAAATGCGTTACACCTACTTATGAGTAACAGAATGATCTGATTTATCTTTTTGATCACGAGCTATTCTTGCGGAGTCACTACCTACAGACGTCTGAAATTACGCAGAAAGATTTCCCCACCTCACAGTGTCCCTTGCTTTTGACGCGAGTTTAGCTGATTTGCTGGATGAAATGTTCTACATCCGACAGCGTTCACCATGAACATTCAGGAAAAACTTGTCGAGTGAGATGACAACTATTTTCTCATCTTCAAATGATTTGAATTTTCTCACTTCCAACCAACCGTTTTCCAGGAAAGAAAGTACCAACATGGCGCCTGCGCCTTACACACCACCTAGCGACATGATTCCAAATTACTCTAGTTCCAGCGCTTCACCGTGACGACGATAACGTACGCTCCATCTTAGCTCCAATATAGTTAACTTGATGTTTCACGGACAACAGTACATGTATTATCGTCATCAACAACAACAATTACAGATTACAACTGACAGATCTGCTTTTGTGCATTTCCATTTTCTTTATTCCTTCTACCATCTCTCTGTCACCTCCTTGGTCCTGTCCTCTCCTCTCCTCTCCTCTATTCCGAAACACTGCTCATAGTCACACGTTCATTGGTTTTCCTTTCGGAAGTTTATCCTGAACCTCCAGAACCTCCATTAAGTAGATTTTCCTTGGCATTAGGCCCGTTTACACGCACGGTTTTTCCGGCGGTTTTGGAGCGTACGCTCCAGGCGCGCGCATCAATCCTTTACGTGTAAATGCTCGGTGATCAGAGAGGCCGGGCGCGCGCTCCGAAAGCGCACATCTGGCGCGCAGGTCTAACGGGGCCTTGTGTTTACACGTGCATTGTCGGTCTGCAGTCTTGATGCGTCAGTACAAGTTCGTTGTTGGTTCGAATTTCTGGGTGACTTTATTTAACTCTACCCTGCTATAACAGATAAAAATCTAAATCTTGAAAAATGTGGTCAAGAGATAATTTGGAAGGATTTATAGAACTTAATAAGAATTTTCTATATTGTGAAAGGTTAAATCAAATGACTACGAAAATAAAAATTTAAAATATCGTAAATATCATTAGTTAGTAGAATTCAGCAGGGTAAATGTATGTGAAAGTGAAAACTATGATTTCGTCAATGAAAGGATTCAAGAAACTCGGCGGCAATTCGAAAAGAACTGAGAAAAATATATGCAAGCAATTTCAAATCTTGGAGGGATATTCCAGTTGCCAAAAAAACGAAGAGTAGGAGGCTAACATTCTCTGCAGTTATGCTCTTCCTCATGACTGTGTCTTGTTTTGATATTTGTAGAGATACTACTTTAACTTCACACTTTTTTTGGTAAGGGTGTCAGGTATTGGAATAAGCTACAAAGAAAATGATAATAATTTACTAAAAACGTTGAAAGAATTTTAAGTTAAAATTTGTAGAGGGCAAATGTAGGTGGGTGCAGGAAAGGGAGGAAGATAGTTGTGTAGGGAAATTGCCTCAGGAGCATGCGCTCCATTGCAATTTAATGAAATATTATTATTATTAAAATGTAGTTATATATGGAACTGTCGTTTCGTAGACAATTTTTTAAATCATCTGGGTCATTTATTTTCCCGTTACTCTCACTAAAGAGGCATGTGTCGATATAGATCTCTAGTTTCGTGCCATCTTTCCACCCATATCACTTTGTTTATTTAATTCTTTCTGTAACCCCCCCTCCCCCCCCCCAAAAAAATGTAAAGCAGCGCATATTGCTCAGTTTATGTCATTTCTTTTGGAGGATATTTTAAATACATTTATAAACACAAGACAACTAACAAAGACAACAACGACCTAATAGGCCCGTTTACACGTACGCTCCAAACTGGCGGTTTGGAACGGCGCGGCGCTCCGGACTGCCGCGCCGGAGCATGAGGTTGGAGCGTCGCTCCTGGAGCGTGCGACGAAAAATGGTCAACACTCCAGTCGCGCGCGCCAGGACTGCGGATTGGAGCGTACGCGCCATAAATGACCGTTATCCCGTGGCGCGTGGACTTTCCGCCGGGTTGGAAAGTTTTGTAGACGGTCCAGCTTGCAACATTCGGTTTCAGGTCATTGTTGTTTTTGTAGTTGTGCTTGTGTTTATAAGTGTATTTAAAATATTCTCCAAAACAAATGACATAAACTGAGTAATATGAGCTGCTTTACATTTTTTTTTTTTTGTTGGTACAGAAATAATTAAATATACAAAGTGTATATTTGGCGGTAAGATGGCACGAAACTAGAGATCTATATGGACACATGCCTCTTAGGGAGAGCAACGGGAAAAAAATGACCCAGATGATTTAAAAATTGTCTGTGAAACGACAATGACATGTATAACTACATTTTAATAATAATATATTTAATTAAATTGCAATGGAGTGCACGTGGCTGTGGCAATTTCCCTGCACACCCATCTGCCCCCTTTCCTGCACCCACCTACATTTGCCCTCTACAAATTTTAACTTTAAATCCTTTCAACGTTTTTGGTAAATTGTTTATCAATTCCCTTTGTAGCTTATTGCAGTCCCTGACACCCTTACCTAAAAAGGTGAAGTCATGAGGAGTAGCTAGGGTTGCCAACTATACTGTTTTAAACAGTATTATACTGTTTTTCATTAAATTATACTTTTTACTGTTTAACAAAAATAAAGTATACAAAATACTGTTTTCAGCATCAAAACGCAGACACATTATTATGTGTTACACTTAGACGCTCACAAATTGTTTTTATTTAGTCATGAGGGCGCTCACTGCTCAGTGCAGTGCAGCCACAAACAATCACACTGAGTTTCTGAACGAATCTGTCAGTTGCAAATATTCAAGACTGTCATTCCACTCACTGACAGACGTGCGAGTGTGGTGTTGTACGTTACTATTACTACTACGTTACGTTCTCAGAATATAACCGTTTTTGTGTGGACTTTGTAGTGATAAGCTTAGTGTACAAAAGATGGAAAGTGATACTACTGATACTACTCCTACAACGACAAGTAAGAAGCAAACTATCGAAAGTAAAACAAAAATATAAGCACGAATGGAATGGCCAATATGACTGGTTAACGAGTGATCCACTGTACAAATTTAATGCTAAATGCAAAATATGTGCTTTAACATTTACTATTTCTCACGCAGGTGTTGAGCAGGTTTGATACTTTCGTTTGCGTCCTGCTTGATTTCCACTTATCTATTTTTGATATGCTTAAATTATTACATATTTTAGGTAACTATTTTACATAATATATTTCGTTTCCGTTTTTTTAGGTTAAACAACACTTGACCAGCAAAAAACATCAAGCAAAAATGGAAATGAGCAAATCTAGTGGATTGTTACAAAGTTTTTTCCTAAAAGTTCTGCTTCTACATCAGGCTTGTCTCCCCTTTCTAATGAAGACACCAAGTTAACAGCGGCCGAGTTAGCGATGACATACCATACTGTCAAGCATAATTTATCGTACAATAGCCAGGACTGTAGTATCAAATTAAATAAGATTATCTATGTTGATTCCAAAACAGCCACTAACTTACGATTGGCTAGCACAAAAATGGAGGCATTAGTGACCGAAGTTGTTGGCCCACATTTCTTGCAGTCTGTTATTGACCAGTTAAATAAAGACAATATATTTTACTGTCTACAAACTGATGCCTCCAATAAAAAAAATATCAAATTGTTTCCTCTGTTAGTCCAATATTTTACCCCTAAAAGTGGAATACAACAAAAATTAATTGATTTTTATGAAAATCCAGATGAATCATCCAATGGGATGTTTTCGGCCATTAAAAACTCCTTAGAGTCTTTAGAACTTCCTTTCAATCAATTATCTGGTTTTAGCGCTGACAATACAAATGCAAATTTTGGACATAATCATTCATTATATACAAACATCTTAGAGGTTGTGCCAGACTTAATAAAAGGAAATTGTCATGCCCATATTGTGCACAATTCAGTAAAACATGCTATGAATTGTTTAAGTTATGACATTGAGAACATTATATTAAAAATCTATAGCCATTTTTCTGTGTCGGCATGCAGAAGAGAAGAATTAAAAAGATTTGTAGCACTTGCTGAAGGAGAGTTTCATGAAATTAAACAACACATAGGAACTTGTTGGCTACCTCTTCTACCAGCGATTGATACAATTTTGCTTAATTGGACACCAATTTGTAATTACTTTGTTGATTTGGATGTTGACTGTCCAATGGTTATTCAAAATTTATTAATGTTAGATGATAATGTTAAAAATAAAGTAATTTATAGTTACCTTCTGTATGCTAGTCATATATTAAATGTTTTCAATAAAACAATTAAAAAATTAGAAGGAAATAATGTAACTATTTTAGATGTTTATAACATTATGACTGGTTTAAAGACTGAGCTAATTCAAAGAAAAAATGATAAGTATTTTGGCCATGAAACAAAAAAGTTTCAAATACTATTAGAGAGTCTTCCCAAGAAGTTTTTAATAGAACTATAAATAACTTTATACTTTTTATTGAAAAAGCTAATTTGTATTTAGAAGAATGGTTCGATTTCAATCTGACTAATTGGCTTTCTTAATTAGCTGTTTGTCATTGAAGTCTGCGGTCACATTTGATCATTTTGAGAAAATTATAGATAATCTAAATTTATATAGACTCAATATTGGTATGGATGATTTATATTTAGAATTAACAAATTTTAAAGTAATTTATGAAAGATTTTCTTGAAATGAGTGCTAGCCAAAAATGGAGCCATTTATTAGTAAACACTTCAGAAGAATTTAAAAACATCACTAAAATTGTCTCATATCTACTTTCTGTTCCCGCCACCTCAGCATTTACTGAAAGAGTTTTTTTCAGTAATGAATGCTAAGTGGCGGATGATAGAAATAGAGCATCTATCAAATTAATAAAAAACGAGCTCCTCATTTATTTTAATTTCGATATTAATTGTGATGAGGCATATGAAGTTTTTAAAAAGATTGTAAATTAGTAAGTTGTGCGACAAGCTATAAAAATATGTATTTAAAACAATAAATAAATAAAATACTGTTCGTTTTTCTAAAATACTGTTTAATAACCTTCATAGACCTGAATATACTTTATTTCTTGTAAAGAAAGTTGGCAACCCTAGGAGTAGCATAACTGCAGAGTAAAGTTTGCCTCCTACTCTTCGTTTTTTGGCAACTGGAATATCCCTCCAAGATTTGAAATTGCTTGCATATATTTTTCTCAGTTCTTTTCGAATTGCCGCGGAGTTTCTTGAATCCTTTCAGTGACGAAATCTTTGTTTTCACTAATCACATTTACGACTTTTTAAATTTTCATTTTTGTAGTCATTTGATTTAACCTTCCACAAACATAGAAAATTCTTATTAACTTCTATGAATCCTTCCAAATCTCTTGACCATATTTTTCAAGATTTAGATTTTTATCTGTTAAAGCAGGGTAAAGTTAAATAAAGTCACCCAGAAATTCGAACCAACAACGAACTTGTACTGACGCATCAAGACTGCAGACCGACAATGCACGTGTAAACACAAGTCCCCGTTAGACCTGCGCGCCAGATATGCGCATTCGGAGCGCGCGCCAGGCCTCTCTGACCACCGAGCATTTACACGTAAAGGATTGATGCGCACGCCTGGAGCGTACGCTCCAAAACCGTTGGATAAACCGTGCGTGTAAACGGGGCTATTCTCTTCTCCTCCACTCTCTTTGCATGCAATACCGTCTTATTCTGGCCTTCCTATCGTTTCTGTAGTGGCTCCTCCTTCACAGTGTGTCTAATAGTTTCGTTCCTTATCTTGTCCATTCTCATATCTTTCATTCTACCTCTTAGAAATTTCATTTCGCATTCTTGTATCTTACTAATGTCCCGCTTCTTCACTGTCCATATTTGGGTTAGAGTTGGAACGTATTATGTATAGTAAATTCAGCATTTCATATCACGCTTCTGACGTTTCTTAAAAACTGCCCCTGCCTTCCTCCCTCTTTCTCTTATCCATCGTTCCTCTCACTTTTCTCTGCAATACTTCCCAGGTACTCGAAACTATTCATCATCTTTAGATGTTCACACAGCATCACAACTATCCAATTGTCCTGTTCTTCTTTCAGGTGGTTACAATGTACTCACTTTTCTTCACATAAAATTTCATATCATATTTGCGAAACACATATAATAATACACGGAAGAGCCAAAGAAACTGGCATAGGCATGCGTATGCAAACACAGAAATATGTAAACACTCAGAGTCCGGCGCTGCGAACGGAAACGTCTATACAAGACAAAAGGTGTCTGGCGCAGGCATTCGGTTACTGCTGCAACAATGACAGGTTATCACGATTTAATTGATATTGAACGTGGTGTTATAGTCGGCACACGAGAGATGGGACACAGCGTCTCCGAGGTAGCGATGAGGTGGGGATCTTCCCGTACGTCCATTACACGAGTGCACTGTAAATATCGGGAATCCGGTAAAACATCAAATCTCCAACATCGTTGCGGCAGGAAAAAGATCCTGTAAGAACGAGACCAACGACGACTGAAGAGAATCGTTCAACGTGACGGAAGTGCAACCCTTCCACAAATTGCTGCGGACTTCAATGCTGGGTCATCAACAAGTGTCAGCGTGCGAACCATTCAACGAAACATTATCGATATGG
>JARYHS010015149.1:0-10898 GCA_031002005.1 Vandiemenella viatica
ACTACAGTGTAGTTGCAACAAACGCCGACACTACACAAGTATATACAACGATTATTTAATTGAATGATCGGATTTCTTTGAAAGATGAACCGTGTAACTCTATCAAATTCCTTTTTATTGTTGGCTGTAATGTTCATATCGCAGTAATAATTTCGGAGATACGCAAGTAATTAAGTCAGTATACGTAACGTTCTGACCTCGAATTCGGGAAGACTTTAGTTCGAATTCCGGTCCGACCATCCAGATTTGGGATCCCCAAGGATTCCCGAAATCACCGCCGGCGAATATCTGCTTTATTACTTCAATGACCATGGACTTATCTCCAGTCCGTTTCCGCCCCTAATAACCTTGACGTCAAAGATGTGTAAAAGCCATAAAAAAGGATATGAGCCAAAGTGATAGTCCACTTGACGCTATTACTCTGAAAGACTGAAGTTGTCAGTCCGCTGTCCGAAGTCAGAAGTGAGCCTTACGAAGCCATTGGTCCAGTAAGCATTTTTTTTTTTTTTTTATGTTGCTAGTAAAAAAAAAAATATAATGAACCGTATTTTCCGTAAAAATAATACTAGCAAGGTAAAGCATGTAAAGTTACAATGAGACTGGTGACCACAGTGGTGCATTCAAATTCCGGAGATCGCTGATAAAAATAACAAATATTGCGTGGGTACAATTTGGCTATCAGCATGTGACTGGTAAAACACAATCCAAAAGCCGTAATTAGATACTTTTCATCCGTGGTCCAAAAAAAAAGGGCATAGTATACAGTTATTTTTGTATGTTGGCCTAGAGACTGCTATTTTCTTTATTTTAACTATGACCATCTGGTAATTTCTTGTTATGATTGCTGTTCGTATTGGCCCCTATTCCCAGATTTTGGAAATTAAGTAAAGATGGGATGGTTATATAAAAATTATAATTGTAGTTTCAAGTGAAATAGCCGCCTCCAATTATAATTTTTCATTTTTATTTTTACAAAAACGTAAGGATTATAGTAATAACAACAGCACTAACAATTTGTCTGTAGGAACTTATTTGAACATGACATCTAAGCATAAAGATAATTTTTTTAAAAAAATTTTGCGATGAGATTTGATGAATTCTTGGCAAGCTCTTATTACAAGCGTCTCATTATTTATTTATTTTTAAAGTGGGGTCAAAACTATGTTCAGATTTTTAACAGAAATTGTTATGAATCTGGGAGAAATGGAGGAATGAGATAGTGTAAGGACAATTTCGATCCATAGAGAATAGTATGTGCTGAAGGAATGGTAATACGTGTTTAAAAAAAATTACATGTGAAAAGTTTAATTATATCGCTACACGATGTTGCCTACACGTGCTAATAAGGCAATAATAAAACCTGTCAATAATCGTTTCGGCATTTCGCAGCATAACTTTTCAGGTGCACAAATCGCAGGCAGCAGCAGATTTGCCTTTCACTCCTGTACTCCTAACAAAGGCGACAGTAACAATTTATCTGTAGGAACTTATTTGAACACGACTTCTAAGCATAAAGATCATTTTCGAAAAAAAAAAATTGCGATGAGATTTGATGAATTCTTGGCAAGCTCTTATTTATTTTTAAAGTGGGGTCAAAACTATGTTCAGATTTTTAACAGAAATGATAATGAATCTGGAGAAATGGAGGAATGAGATAGTGTAGGAACAATTTCGATCCATAGGGAATAGTATGTGCTGAAGGAATGGTAATACGTGTTTTAAAAAAATTACATGTGAAATGTTTATTTATATCGCTACACGATGTTGCCTACACGTGCTAATAAGGCAATAATAAAACCTGTCAATAATCGTTTCGGCGTTTAGCAGAATATCTTTTCAGGTACACAAATCGCAGGCAGCAGCAGATTTGCCTTTCACTCCTGTACTCCTGTCCTCCCAACAAAGGCACACGCGTGTCACTCTCCGGCCAGTTGCACGCGACTCCACGCCTAACGGAAATTACGTCGCCATCCATTATGCGTCACGCCCAACACAGGGGCCCTTTGTGGCGGACTGTGTATAGATGATGGTAGCCTAATTGCTTTACACCGTCGCCAGGAGCGGCAATCATTTTCTGCAACGAGTCACACCCAGCCGGCCAACATGCGGGGCACTCAAAGAGCGCCGTCCAGCGCGCTATTAGCTCCACCCGCCGCTGGCTGTGTGTTGTAGCAGTGGCCAGCTTTGGCTATTGACGCAGTTTTCGCAAGGCGACAGGTTTTGAGCCCTCTGGGAACTGCAGCTTGTCCAAAGCACTGGCTGTCAGTACCAGGTTTGCCACCCTGTGTGGTGCACACCTTCATACTGTGGACAAAATTTCCTTCAAAGGCCCTTACAACATATCGATCACTATAAATGAACATTACTTCTGTTAACGATACCTCGGCACAATCACTGCTCTTGTTCATTAAGCAGACATGGTCATCAGCTGCGTTGACCAAGGTGAAAAGTAATGCTGGAAATTACATATTCACAAAACACAGTTGAAACTGTGGATTTTTAATTTGAGAACAATTTCCGAAATGCAATGCACTATGTGTCTAGTGCCATTGCACACTTAAAAACTGTTAAATCAGGTTTTTCAGCCATAATCATGTCAAAAAAACTTTCACAACACTAACGAGAGAAAAGATGAAAACCCCGACACTGTATTGCCCATTAATAGTTTCTCTCGTGGTGCGACCGCAATTTGGATATTTGCTTCTTGCTATCCCATAACTTTGGACAATTCAGTATATGTACATATGCAAGGAAACAATAGGCAATGGATAACATAATAGAATTACAAATCAGCATAGGGAAATTAACTGTCATTTACCTCAGATGATGGCAGGGCGACATTACACAAACACGAACGGAATTCAAATATATATTATCCCAACGTTTTCATCTGAAACTCTTCCATTTTCAAGCCTTCCTTACATATATACATATAAACTTTGCACATAACAATGGGAAAACAATGGAAACATAACTGTTTACCAGTGGTGGTTTGTGATTTTTATGCTGGGGAAGGCTCAACCGCATGACACACTCACAAAAAGAAACTTCCAAATAACACACTTCCTCGTGCAATAGAAACGTTTTGAGCGTTTATTTAATCTCATCGTTCGACACATTTTCGCTATATTGTGAAACTTATATCACCGCATTCTAGTGCACTCTAGCGGAATGTTTAAAAACTTATGTTCCTGTACTATGCTTGATAAAATGGCCAACGCCCGAAACATAAAAGTATCTTTTACATTGTCAAAACATGAATATTTAACGTCGATTAATGACGCATGAAAGCATAAACTGAATATACAGAGACAGGGATTCGATAATGGAAGTTCAACCACTCTGCTGATTTCCGTACGTTGTAACTAGCGTTACAAGAAAATTATGATGGGGTTGGTATAACTGCCGTAGGCACTACAAATTGCGCCTACTACAAGTACATTAGAGCTATACTCCGTAAAAGTCACGCCCTCAGTCCTCTGCTTCATGCAATGTAACGTCGTTACAAAGGCGCAGCCTTAAAAATACTACCCTTTTGAGAAACATTCTTATATATCAACAGTTCTAAAACATTGGCTGAAAGTGTTTAAACGTGTGTGGAAAATTCTGGAAATGCTTCCTGTTAATTTAAATTCTGTATTACTGTATTTAAAACGTATTTTAATGTATCTTTTGGGGTGGCTCCTCCTCAGAGCCTTTAACAACGAGCCGCTACTGCTATCAACATTTGGTTTACAGAAACTCACACAAATATAATTTTGTTTGTTACGTTAAGAAAATGCGCAATTACAACCTTATATTTATTGGTCTAAGATCTGTACGTTTGACTCAAGTTTTAATGGTCACCGGTTCAATTTCTTCCACTGTCATGTATAGCCATTTTATTGTGCCTCCTATTAGGCACAGTAATTACCTTTAAGAATGTACAGTACGTTTGTACGATGAAAACAAAAATAAACACACCACCCAGCTGCCAAACAGTATGGTGAATGTTATTCAGCGTTTGGCGGTAAACGTAAAACAAATAAAAGAACTAAAATACCTGTATCTTGCATTTATTAAATTGATTGATAATTTCTAGAACTAGGTGTCCGTAAAAGTATTTTGGTGCAGGTTTTTTTTTTTTTTAATAAAAAATGGTATTGCCTGTTTGACAGGGAGATCCCCGAGAGAATGGCTCAGCCGCCTAGTGGCAGAGTTTTAAGTGCTCTCGTCTTCCACCTCTGCCGTGATTGCTACATTAGGGTAGACTGTGTTGCCATCTGTCTGCGAAGGGTGTAACTATGCTCTGTGTGTGAAAAGTGTATTTTTATTTGTAAAACAGGTAGATAATGAGTCAGAGATTTGCGACCGTTCACTATTCGTCTTCATCATTGCGGGAGACCACCTTTTTCGATTGTAGTTAAAATTTTAAATAAAACGGTTCTTTTTATGCTTATGGAATTACGCCTAATCAATGTCAATCTTGTTAGAGACGGGAAAAGGCTGGATGCAAGGAACGGGAAGAAAATCTACCATGGTCTTTTTGTTGAAAGTATCCAGGCATTCACATGGAATGATTTCGGGAAACTATAGAAAACTGAAATTTGGATGACCGGACGGGGATTCGAACCACGACCTCCCAAATGCGAGTCTGGCGTTACCGCACATCCACCATGCTCCATCTAACACATCTACAGACATTTTCTATTCTATTAATGTAAGTGTAAAAATATTAAAGTTTGTAACACAAAAATGAAAGTTCATTAGGCATTGAAATATAATATCCAAATCTTCTAATCGAGGAATTAAGGGTGGAAAAAGAATTTTTCGAAATAGAACAATTTATTTTCATCAATAAATTTTATATAAATTTTAATGCTTTGAAAGTTTTAGAATAAATTAAAAAATGAACTTTTAATGACGTTTAAACTATCCCTGTTTTAAATTAAATCTGTTATCAGTAGACAGAAAGTTTCAATGCAATACAGTACATTGAATTTATTTTCTACAGATTCCAGTGTAAAAGGCCCTAGTTGGGTAGCCATGAAATAATTAGTAAAAGAAATAAAAATTATGTTTATTTTTAGAAATTAGTTATTAATTTATCTTTTATTATTTTTTATTCGTAATGATCTTGGGATACTACAATCTACAATCAGCTAAATTTGAATTTTTCAATTTATCATTTATTCGAAACAAACACAATAGTAGAAATGTAAAAAATTTGACATTCATTTAAATTTTACTTATACTTAATACACGATTTTCAATTAATGGGTCCCACTTAGCTATGTTTTTAAAATTCACTTTGCTTAAAGCATCTAAGAAACTATTAATCAACAGGATTCCCCATCAGAATATTTCAGGTTTGATCAAAATATGAAGTGCAATACAATTGAATGGTCGTATAAGTTAAATTACCATGATTCGTAACCAGTACATAACTTGTGGCCCTAAATTTCCATCACTGTTACTACACAGAACAGTAACTTCTGCCTCAAACTTCTATCAGCTCGATGTTTATAGACATCACCAAACTGTATGTGGTGACTAAGCAGGTCGCTGCCACTGCCGCCTCTGGACGTAATTAGCGAGCTATCCTCTGTCAGTCCTCAGCGTCGCACTCACAAGACAGCGTCCATAAACCGGGCAGCTCCATTTTGGACTCCTGTGGAGCCCCCTACCGCCGTCCCCCCTCAAGTAGCATGACTGTGCCTTTTCTCTCTACCCCCTCCCCCCTCGTAGCCTACCGTGGCTTTTCTCTCTAATTCCCCCCCCTCCCTCCCTCGCGTGGCACGTAACTTCTTCCCCTGTTGATTCCAAAAGACATTTTTTACTGTCTTCTCTTGTCAGACTATCCTAAATTACATAAGGAGATAATTAAATGACGGAAATAAATATTCGTATGCTGTTGTGTATTCTGTACTTCACTTTAACTGTGACAAATAATATGAATAAAAAGTTACGTGGCCTGGCTCGGAATCCTCCCCCCCCCCCTTTTTCCCACGTAGCCCAATGTAGCTTTCCAGACAGTCTCTCCTCCCCCCTAGACCGAGTCACGTAGTTTTTGGACGCTCCCCAAGCGGCCGGGTCGTAAGCACTGCACACCAGAACTTACGTAGGTGCTCCCAGGCTATAAGTACTGCATGCCAATTAGCGCAATCCGTAAGCAGTACACGCCCTTACACGCAAACCGTAAGTAGTGCATTTCAGTGCCTTCAATCCGTCAGTTTTGTCACAAAGTCTATGCTGAATCTTATTTCCCAACATTCCCAGTCTGGATAAATTGGTCAAGAAGAAAACAGAAAACAAAATCTTACAGGTTGCTTTACTATGCGTTCAGCATCTTATAGAACAAGTCCCCATTTTCAGAATTTCCTCAAATCAACCGCTCTTTTTCTGACTCTACACTTAAGCTGTGGGCAAGCATTGGCTTCTTGTCCTTTAAATTACACAGAGAAATGCCTGTGGCTGCCCACACCTTACTTCACGAAGAGTGAACATCCTGCCAAAAGTATAGCGCGACCCCTCTTTTGTTATGTGTCCAGACAGCCGTCTCAATCTCACTGTCCCAGGAATTCACGTGAAAGGGAACGGCTGAATTCGCTGAATATTCCTTTCCATAGGCTTGTAGCTACCAATAATTTTGTTGTTTCAATAACATGCGCACCTGGTTCTTGATATTCCAGTACAAATTTCTCTTCACGGTAATACAGGGCGTTCGCCGGGAAACGCAACCCACTGTTAGCGCTACAAGGAAGAAACTGCTCCCGGCGAGCGAGCGCTCAGTTTCCGGCATTGTTCGACCGTCGGCCGCGGACTATTTCATAATAATTACGCTTCATAAACTTCAGAAACTTGTGTGCTAAGCATTTAAATGTGACGTAATTCATTAGCTTACCTTATAAAAGATGCTGGAAGTGTTGACCCTCTTGTGTAATGCACATTTCACATCTTCTGAACATATTTCGAGACACACGCTGCCCTAACTGACTTAATGATTTTTTGGGTGACTGTTCTAGTCGAAAAGCGATATCGTCAATTTTCTCCTCTGTGAGAATACGGTTGACCGACAGTCTCTTTTTGTTAAAAAATGAACCCGTTTCTCTTACTTTTTTAACCAGACGCAGAATTGTTGATTTAGCTGGCAGTAAAGCGCCAGGAAATTCGCGACGAAATTTACTGCGACACTTTTTAAACGACTTCTTCTTCACATATGTATCGTAGAGAAATATTCTTTGTTGCAAACTGTAACGTACCATAATTTTACTCACACTCAAACACGGTACAGATTAATAAGAGTATGAATCCCCAAACCAGCCAAACCGCAAAGAAACGTTTATTCACAACACTGATTAATAAGAGACTGAAGTCACAAACTATCTACAATGCAAAGAAACCGTTCTTAACAATGTAAGGGTCACTGCACTGCACTGTTGGGGCAGCGGAGGTGTTAAACAGTGCGGTGATTCACGGTGCCGTGTGGCGGAAACTGCTGGCACGACTGACCGAGCAAGTTGCCGACGGCAACAGACTGGGAGGGTAGCGTTTTCCGGCGAACGCCCTGTATTACGTAATGAGTGAAGATTATGAAATTCTTCCAAATTTAGATTATTAAAAGCTCTTCGCTTAATACTACCAGGTAAGAAGGATAGATGATGTAAGCCCATCACTTATCAAAGTTGTAGGCGTTCGACAAAATACACATGAGCTGAGGATAAACAAGAAGTTCTACTGTAATTAATCATTTATATTTTAAACAATCATAAAAATTTTTAAACTAACAATGATAATTTTTAATGGTTCTCCCTCCTGTTTTTATTCTATATAATATTAATACATTTCCATGAAATTTCAGCTAAATGTGGTCTCCAAATCTCATATATTATTAATTTAATTTAATTTAGTGAAGCTAACACTCCGGTGGCAATTACCCCAGTATGCTAAAACCCACAACCTGGAAGGATCTTCGCGGTACCATGTTGGGCAACCCTTGAAAACACGATTTGCCAATATCTCTCAAGTAACTAAATTCAGATGTCTGGTAGAAATTATTCAACCTGCAGGACTAAATCGTCAAGTAACAATTAGAGAATATCTAAATTACAAAAAGCATTACCTGGAATACATACGACATAAAGTCAGTATTCCAAAATGTAAAGACCAGAGGCATTACAAGCATCGGAAACTTTGACTATAGGGTCTAGATGAATGATTAAAGTTATTGAAAAGCAAGAAAGGAAAATTTTAAGGAAAATCTTTGACCCAGTTTCTATAGGAGGAATTTGGATGAAAAGGAATTGACATGAACTTTATCAGCACTAGGAAAAAATTTCACACACATTCAGGGAAGCGAAATTAAGTTCTTCGGTCTTATTATCAGGATGAGTAACAACAGACTAACCAAAAGAATTCTCAACTGGACCATTTCAATGAAAATGAAAAACAACTGGCTAACTTAAATCGAAATGGATCTCCAGGCAATCGGAATTAGAGGTGATATCATAAAGGACGAATGCAGATTCTGTAGCATGGTCAATAACCTCCAATTTTCCAACAAACAGTATATTAGAAAATCTGACGGAAGAACGTAGGAAATAGGTTAGCGAGCGGATTTAGAGATTTTGGGAAAAGAAGAAAAACACATCTGCTAAATAAGTTTCTTCGCGCTCCTCAATTTGGCATAACGAGGTACGAGGGTAGAAGCAGAAATACATTTCTGTATAGTCTTGTTTACAAACTTATGGTGAACTGTGAAACCAGTTTACTTGGTTACTAATGAAAACAAAAGGAGTGTATCTGTATTCAAAAAGTAAAAGGAAGTATTGTTTTACTCCGTGTATATAATTCACAATGCGTAGACAAAAATGAACATAACTAATATAAATAATCGAGTGCATAGAGCTTGGTTTTATCAGATCATATATAATTTTCTAACTGCGAGAGGTAACTTACGTTTCCCTAACCAGGGTTCTGTTTGTTCCGAAGAACGGGATTCACATAAAAGCTGCCACTAGGATTTTGATGGAGTTTCAAATAATGTACACCCCTTAGTCCGGAGAGTAAAGCAGGGAATAATTAGTATTCGTTTTTCACTGAACTCCAGTCGCGCAGATATTACTGGTCGGATTAAGATGGACATCCCACTAATGCGCAGCCCATAGACCCGGGGATAAAATAAAATGTGTTTCATTTTGATGTGAAGTTAGAAATATGAGACGTTTAGGGGAGAAAAAAAAAATTCCTTGAATTAGAGTCCATTTTTCGTTGAATATGATTCATGTAATAACTACTGGTACTTGAAGCAGTTGAAATGTTTACCGTGAATTTAGTGCAGGAGTGACAACGTATATACATTCTTTTCCTTTCGATGGTGATGTGCTGAGTGAAATACAATTGTAACCTTGGTTTTCCGTGTGGAACCGCGTCAATTTATCGAAACCTAACGTTTCAGCCATCGTGTTGTGGTTTTCTTTAGAGGACTGTCGTGGCTGCCTTGACATCATAACTGGGATAACCTAGGTCCCAGATTGTGGGGAAGTTTTTGCGCTTGTACGCATCGCCTTCAATTACTTTGTGGTTGTCCTTAGAGTGTGTGTCCTGTCGGGGTTTGTCAATATCCGGTATTTTATTTCATGGTTTGGGTTTGATCATTTCTTTACTGGTGGTCCAGGAGTTTTCTTGGCCATCTGAGAGTGTTGTCGTAAATCGGTTCGGCTCCCAGAGCCGTTATCAGAGGGTTGGTAGACTTCTGGCTTGCATTGTAGAACTGGGCTGCCAACTTTTCGAATGCCGGCCCTGGCAGTGTAGTGGCTAGCGCACTGGCTTCGCATTGCAAGGGCCGCCGGTTCCAGTCCGGCCGCGGGCATGGGTGTTTTAATTAAGTGTTGTGTTCGTCTTGTGTTGTCCTCATTGTAGTGTCCACAATATCATGATTAGAGCCTGATACAATACTCTGTACAAAAACAAATTGAAGCTGGCTAAAATGGTCGCAATGACCGAAGGCCATTATTTAAAAAAAAAAAAAAAAAAAAAGTTTTGAATCTTTGGCGAAGTCGTGGTAGTCCACTTATCTGATGGAGAACGTCTACCCTCGTCTCTCTCGGCAGATGGTACGCGTTCCTGATGACCCTGTTCTGGATTACCTGCAGCAGTTGTAGGTCTCAGTGCTGATGTGGGATTTAGGAGAGGGTATAAAGTTCTTAGCCTCCCTGCAGCTTTTCCACGGACACTTGTGACATGGGCTTCCACGTAGGTGGCAGTCCTGGTCCAATTTATGTCTTCCCCGAAGATGGTCAGAGGCATTAGGTGACGCACGTTCCTCCTGGTTAAAATGATCACACACACAGCCACCATTCTCTGCCATTTCTTCAATTGGCAGTGTTTTTGGGAGTTGTTATCCTAGGATATTTTCTCCAATTAATAAGGTTGGTCAATTCTTCTGAGTTGGTTGGTCTTTATTTTGGTGCATTAATTTATTAAACTCAATGGTCTTTTATGTCGGTCTGCTGAAATGTCATACTGGCCGATGTTTTTGACCATTAGATTTTTTGACTTCTGGGAGCTTTTGTAGAAAGATTTTGCCAGCAGCCTGAATCTATCCAGGAGCATAGGCAGTGCAGTAGCCTCGTGTAGGGCATCGGTCGGGAAATGACGTGGCAAGCGTAGGGCTCTCTTCAATGCCCGATTTTGAATGACTTGTAGCTTTTGTATTTGATGATTTGCGGCGTATGCCCACACAGGACATGCATATTCCATAATTTGGTGGATAAGGGTAGTGTAGATTTTGATTCCAATAGTTGGAGGTAGTGGGCTATTAAAATTGATGAGTGGGTAGAGTTGCTGTAATCTCGCACTCGCTCGGCATCTGATTTCCTGTATGTGGGCGTGCCACGTTAATCTCCTATCCAGTGTGA
>JARYHS010015150.1:0-18595 GCA_031002005.1 Vandiemenella viatica
ACTCCAACAAACAGTTGCAAATTAAAAGCAAATAGTAAATATCATGATGGTTGTGAAGTCTGTAGCCAAAATCCATATTTTTCTAAAAAAAAAAAAAAAAAAAAAAGAGAAAACAATCAAATTGAATTGCTTTAGAATGCAGACAGTTAAGGATTCCATGGATTCTTTTCATGCAAACTGATTATGAAAATGTTGTACTTTGTTACGTATCCCTCCTCGAAACTTGTGTTCATGACGTGATTGAGTTTTCAAATGCCTTGGTGAGACTGTGAACGCTGAAACTATAAGAAGAAATCTTTTAGTCTATCATAATGGAAGAAAATTGGCATTTTTAATGGATTTCTATACAGGACCTGTTGGTACTGTGGTGGGTGCCTTGGTGGGCAAACCACGTTACAATTATCTTTCATACCTTTATGATTAATAATTGTGGATTTTTAATTTTAATTTTTATGAAGGAGTGAAAATTTACTAATTATGCAAGAATCTCGACGTTAGTTGGAATTAGGAAAATTGTCACAATATGACATTTATTTTCTTATCACTGGCGATTACAAGTCTGAGCGAATTTACCGTTAACATTAACACAAATTGGCAAAATCATAAAAGCAACGCTCAGAGTTACAATTAGCCGTCATGGGCAAGCAAACAATTATATATTTACTTTTAAATATCTCAGAATCAAATTGCAAGAAATAATGACAACTGGAAACAATGAAAATACAAGTTATGACTACCTCAGACAAAGGCATCATAATACTGTGACTTTACAGTTAAAAAGAAAATCATGGGCGCCAGAATGAACAATATATCATTCAAAAATAACTAGTTCTGGCAAATTATGCCGCTAGCTCAGGGGTTTTTACAATTACAAAGTGAGAACATGGACCTATCCTCTCAAAGTCGCTTACGGGTTTCTGTTTCACGGAATGCACAATCACATGGCTTGGTCGTAATCAATTACCATTGTAGTTCTGCGTCTGATGTCTGTGATGAGTGTAGCGGACCCACGATATGTGAGATTATCTCACAAGTCGGCTATAGGCATCTCTGGTCTGGCAATGCGCATCATCGCATTACCGGCTGTGTTGCGGTGATAGGCTTGCTCCAGCAAGGCAAGCTGCAGATCTCGAAAGAAGTCAAACTTTCCAAGTCAACCTCAGACTGGTGCGATCGAAGTTAGAATGTCAGCTCCTCGCTCTTCGGTCCACGAGGAAACTTCTTGCTCCGCCCATTTGTAGTCTCGAAGCTCACATACAACAAAAATTCCCAGGATTTTGAGTTATACGCTCATTTTGATTGGACCTTCAGGTCGGCACCTAATGTCACGTGATATCCTCGATATGTGATTTGGCCAAGGAATTCAACAGAGGTCGGACATATTCGGCTAAGTTCGCCGGGGCGAGAGAACGATTCGGGTTTCGGACGGCAGGCTTTTCCCGCTCGGTGAGTGACCCATCCCCAGGGAGCAGTGTGTGTGGTCTGGCAAATCCCAAATCCGTGACGTCCTGTCCCCATGGCTCGGAAAGACCAAGATTAGCTTCTAGCCTACATAGCTCAATAACTCTTTAATATTCACTTGCTACGATACACTGTATAAGTTACACCATTTCATTACAGTCCTCACTTGGAATCTTGCGTACTTTAATAAAATTACAACAAAAATCTATTCACGTGGTCGCCCAAGATTTATGTAAATTACTCTTATATTATTACATATATAATAAAAAATGCACCTTGTAACGTGGCGACAGCGCGGCTCGTTACAATATGGCCGTCCGTTGGTGAAAAATGTAATTATGGTACAATAATTTTATTTTTAACTACCTAATTCTATCTCCATTGTGACTCAACAAAACTTAAGCATTTTTATAATTACATTAATTTTAAATGTGATTCCAATAACCATCGGTATTCCTGCCTTGTAAGGTGAATATATACGGGAGCATATGTCCTTTTGGCCGTCTTACTATTCTTTACAAACAGAAGCACGTGAATTCAGGTAGCCTTCCCAAATACAAAGTTATATTAAACATAATACTAAAATATACATGAAAATAAATTATTTACATACATGTTTAAATAATAATCTTGAAAATAACTTGTATTAAATCTTATCATTAAATTAATAAAATGAGACACATTAATAAAACAAAACATTGTCAGAACACTTATGCAGAAAGTGGTTGAACTATACATTGTATTTACAATTTAGCGTGATGTTTTACTCATGTGCATAAAAATAATTCTGCCTTCAACAAACATCCATGAAGATGCTAGAGGTGAGCGTAAAAATATCTCATTACATTGCGCGGTATTAATCTCAAAACAACGGAATAGTTCAGTCGGATTCGGTGACGTGATTTTCGTCATGACCGACGGTTAATTCAATAAGCATTTCAGAGAAGATGTGCCCGTGCACACATGCTTCTTTAGCTTGTATGAAAAAGGTTGTAAGCTTTGTGCATTGAACGGTCCGATCTCAGGTTTTCCGTTTGCCAATACAAAGCAATTTTGAGATTTCACGCTAGCAGAATACTATGAATCTATATAAAGCAAAAATATAAACTTTGAAATTATTTTCGCTGAGTGCACACAATTCTGAGCTAAATGTATGCTGTCCAACAATAGTTTTAATCTAATTTACGGAATACTATACACTTTACAGTTAGGGTACGCGAAATACCGCTAGAACGAGGCGTAAACTTTTGTTTTCTGTCCCATTCATTCTTGGGTATTCGCTACCTGCTAGAATTCTAGGAACCTGCCGGTTGAGTTCAGCTGCCTACCTGCGTTAATGACCTCAGCTGTTCGATGGTAGCTGTTTCCCCACTCTTTCGAAACCGTTACTTTGTATGAAATGGCTTTAAATTCCGGGCGTTATGAGGCCCGATCTCGGTTTGTCCGTCCGTCAACAAATAACAATTCTTCGAGATCACTCTGGCAACCGAATAAGGCCCGGAATATAGCAGAAAAAACTTCGATATCACCTTCCGCTGTGCGTCGGAAGGAGTTATTGTTCTCAGCAAAACCTGCTGGCCAACCTCGAACGTCTGCGTTTTGGATTGATCATGCTTGAGCTGCCGCCTAGTCGCCTTCTCCATCAGAAATTCGTACGCCCTATTTAGGGTCATTTTCCAAGTTTTTGGGAGGTTGGTCCTTCGGGAAACGTACTACTTTCTCTGCCAACATAGCGGGCCTGAGCTCCGAACTGCAAATCAATGGGGCGATATAACGTCGCGCAGTTCACAGTGTAGTTTAAAATAGTTTTCTATTGTAGGAATATGCTTTAACCCATGAAGCGTGATTGTCCCAATTAGTGTTCGCATATATACACTCAGTTGACGCATAAATCTCTCGCTGTTGTTACCCTGAGGACATCGTATAGAAGAATA
Source organism: Vandiemenella viatica (assembly GCA_031002005.1). Lineage (NCBI taxonomy): Eukaryota > Metazoa > Arthropoda > Insecta > Orthoptera > Morabidae > Vandiemenella > Vandiemenella viatica. Next base: position 3,396 of record JARYHS010015150.1, read on the forward strand.
AACTACTTTTATTCCCCTGTCTTCAAAAGCCCTTCCTCCATTTGGGGCTGTAAAAGAGACGCTACCATGATCCGACAACACGGCTTTCATTGGTCCGCAATGGGGTATGTATCGCTCGAACATTATTTTCAGCGATCCTCTCGTGCTGAGCTTTGCAACTGGATACAATTTAACATATTTTGTAAACGCATCTAGCACGAGGAACACATGTCGGAATCCATATCTTCCGGCCGGGATCGGGCCGAAGTGGTCGACACAAGTTAATTCGTTTGGCCCCTTCGGTACCATTGGCGCGTATGGTCCTGCCGTCCTCATGTTAGGGTGTTTTGCCTTCTGGCAAATTTCACACGTGCGCGTACATTTCGCGACGCTCTTCCGGAGTGCCTTGGCGAAATATTCCGCGCGGATCGTGTGGTACAACCGCTCTGTCCCCGGGTGTCCGCACTGAATGTGGTATGTACTCGCGATCGAGGAATTCAACGACTCTGGAAGCCATATCTTCCAACGGCTGTTAGCGTCCTCCCTTCGGAAGCAAACATTTCCTTCCATTGTACACAGCATTGCTATGTTGCGGATGTGTACATCGTCCGCGTATTCTCCTCGTCGCAAGTACGCACGAACCCGTTTTATGTCGGCCTGCCGCTCTTGAGCCGATATAAGTTTTTCCTTTAATTCTGCCGAGGTCGTGCCATCGGCAAGTGTTATGGCAGAGATTAGCACCTCGTTTGCCCGTATGCGTCTTTGTTCCTCGGAAGGGTGGTCTCTAGCGTTGCGACTTAAATAATCCGCCATCACGTTTTCCGACCCTTTACAATACTCGATGTGTATATTAAATTGCTGTAGGAACATCGCCCAGCGCGCAATCCGGTTGTTCGTAAACGTGGCGCTTCTGAGAAAAGTGAGAGCTTGATGGTCAGTTCTTAAGTAGGTTTCACTACCCCATAGATACTGTTTGAATTTTTGTACTGCATAAAATATTCCAAGCATCTCAAGTTCGCAGATAAAATATCGTCCTTCTGCCGGCCTTAGTGTTCGACTTGCCGTTGCAACAATTTTCATGTTACCATCCTCCCCTTTCTGGTGAAGACAGGCGCCAATTCCAAGATAACTGGCGTCGGTGTACAAATAAAATGGTTGTTGAAAATCCACATGGGCCAGGCAAATTTGTTCCGCAAAGATTTGCTTAATCCTCAGGAATGCGGCCTGTTGTGGCTCCCGCCATTCCCATTTCCGTCCCCCTTTTAAGAGGCTATATAGGGGATGCAGGATTTGCGCAAAGTTTGGCACATTCCCTTTGTAATAAGCGCACACTCCTAAGAAACTCCTGAGCTCCTTTAATTTGGTAGGCGGCGCCATTTCTTCGATTTCCCGTATCTTGTTCGGGGAAGGCGAAATCCCTTCGGGAGTAATTCTGAATCCCAAATATTCGACTTCGTGAGCGCATAAAGTGGCCTTGTCCGGCCGTAGAGTGAGCCCGCTCTTTGCCACTACTTTCAGTAACGTATCCAAATGCGTCAAGTGTTGTTGAAACGTTTCGGACGCGATGAGAAGGTCATCGACATACACCGAGCAGAACTCTTTAACCTCGGGCGGTAACACGTAATTCATGGCCCTAATAAAAGCGGAAGCGGCGTCCTTTATCCCGAATGGCAACCTTTTAAAGCACATCTGCCTTCCTTGGAAGACAAACGCAGTATATGGCTGGCACTCTTCATCTAGTACCACCTGATTGAAACCTGACGTTACGTCTAGAGTGGTCAGCCAGGGCTTCCCGTGGAACCGCGTCATGAGGTCCTGAATTCGTTCCGTTCTTTCCCCGTCCGCCTCTATCCTTTGGTTAAGTAGTCTGGCGTCGAGACAAGGTCGAACCGACCCGTCCTTCTTAACAACAAAAGTGACCGGGTTGAGGTGCATGGAAGGACGTGGGGTAATGATCCCATTCCGCTCCATTTCCGCAACAGCTACCTGAGCTGCCTGCCGCAACTTGTGTGGGATACTATACGTGCGTCCCTTCAGCGGCGCTTTGTCCTTGACCCGGAACTTGTGCACATAATTGCGTATCTCCCCAGGACGGTACGAAAACGCCTGCAAGTTCTCTTCCAAGACTTTACACAGCTCACGCTTTTGTGCTACTGCCAAATTAATTTTTTCTTGGACCTTAGCGGTCAAATTCTCAAGAATGAGGCTTCGTTCGTCAGCTAAAGCGCTTATGGCTGCTCCTTCCCCGTGAATACGCTCGCTATTTTGTTCCGCGGGATCTTGCACTATCGGAAATCTTTATTTCCAGATTTTGCGAGTGAGCCTCGCTTTTCCAGTGCAATACCTCTGGCACCAAATGCTTGATGGTTCCTTCCCCCCAATCCAGAATTACCCGACGCTTTTCAAGTTGGTCGCAACCAATAATCACGTCTTGGGTCAATCCGGGGATAACCAGCATTGAAAGCGATAATTCGCTGTTGGCGATTTTCATCGGGATGAACACCTGCGAGCTGACGATCTTTTCTCTTTTCCCGAGGGCAGGCACCACCGTAACTTGAGTGGTCGGGATGACTTTCAACGCGGATTTTTGCTCTTCAATTGTAACATAAATTTTTGCGAATTGCGGAGATAGATGATCCGGAGTCGACTAACACGTTAGCCTTTATTCCGTATGCTATGATCGATATTTGGGGACACTTGGTGCATCTGCTTATTTCGCCTTGGGAATCCATATTAGCGTCGTCTTCGCTATTTTCCGGCCCCTCACCACGCCAGTAGGCCAAATTGTTTATATTGATGCATTCCACCATTCTAGTGTCCCCCGGAAGGCCTCATTGCGGCGCATCGTTTCCGGGTGCAGCCGTCCTATCGCACATATCTTTTCTTCATTTTTCTGGCCTTGGACTTGGAATCCTCGTATTCTACGGCAACTGCATTAATTGTAGCCCGTTCCTTGCCGAAATTCTTACCATCTCCGCGGTCATTCCCGTTCTTCCAAAATGAATTTCCCGGTTTTCCCTTTGTATCGCCGTTATTACGACGTGGTTCACCATCGGCATCGGGCTGTCGCTTGTTATAAAAATTTCCTCTTTGGGAATTTTTATGCGAGCGTCCCTTTCCGTGATTGTCGTGTGGCCTCGTCTCTACTTGCGGTTCCAAGCTATCATTGTCGGCTTCCCGCCGCTCAAAGTACATGCTTGCCGTCCTATCCGATCTAAATTCCTTAACGTGTCCAACAATCTGGCACAGTACGTATGAGATGGATTTATTAGGGATTGGACTTGTGAACCGAAATGTGCCGCGGCCATTTCCACAAACTCCCCGTCCGACATCCGAACATCGAACTGCCTAGTGAGGACTAGCAATTTATTCACATATCTCTCCATAGATGAATTTTGCTTCGGGACATATCTGCCCTGATACAATTTTATTCTCGCTTGGTTTTGGATCTGCTAGACCAGAATGTTTCAAGAAACACTTTCCGAAACTCGTCGTATGACATTTCCGGTTCGCAAGTGATTTGAAACCAAAGACGGTCGGCTTCTGATAATGACTGCTCAACCAGGATAAGCTTCATCGCTTCGGGAACCCCTTTTATGAAAGTACCTCTCCATTTCAGCGAGGTATGCTTTCGGATTAATGTCTTTACGGGATCCGAAATATGGGAGCTTTAATTCAATATGGGCAGCTGCGTAATGCATGCCATACCCTGAATTTGAACATTGCCGGCATTAGAACTACTTAGCTCTTTCATTCTAGTTTCTAGCCGTAAGAGCTTAGAACTAGTGGCTTCCGACAGTTCGTCCTGTGACAATTTTAACTCGGTTTGTGCCGTCTTAACGAGCTCACCGAACTTGCCACGGCAGTTACCTCCGAGTCAAGTTTTCGGATGTTTTGTTCAGTAAGGTCTTTGACCTTGTGAACAAATTCCGAAATTTGTCCTAGGTTTTGGCCGTTCTCGTTTCGCATCTGTTCAATGGACAGGTCGGTGGCGTCAAGTCTTTTAGTCAACTGTTTATTGCCCGTTTGCAAAGAAGCACAGGTAGTTTTCACTTCTTCTGTGTCCCTTTCCAACTTAGAAACAATTTTAGTTACATCAGACTTGAATTCGGATATTTCTTTTGTGACTACAGAACGGAAGGTGGATATTTTTCCGTCCAAATTTGTTAATATCGCAGCTTGCGAATCAAATCGTGTATCAAAACTCTGCTTAAGCAAATCCGAATTTCTCTTATTTTCCTCCTTTTGTGAATCAAACCGTGCATCAAAACTCTGCTTAAGCAAATCCGAATTTCTCTTATTTTCCTCCCTTTGTGAATCAAAACGCTTGTTTAATTCCAGAAATTGCTGGCTACTTTCCTGCCTATGTGAATCAAATTGCTGCCTTTGTGAATCAAATTGCTGCCTTGATTCCAGAAATTGCTGGCTACTTTTCTGGCTGCAATTGCTCTATTGCAGCCATCAACATGTTTAGCATTTGTGATGAGGGGGTGGTGACTCTACAGGAATTTGGGCCATTTGTTGTGTCTGTTCTGAATGTGTGGGCGTATTCTGTGTCATTTCACCTACAGGTGACGGAAAATTTTCCATATCTTCCTGTGGCGACAAAGTAGACTGCGAACTATATGAGTGGGTCGGAACTTCAGAACTTACGTTCCCCTCCCCTGCAGCCAATATTCCGCATTCTGTTAACTGAACCTCGTTCATGATTTCGGGAGATTTTTGCCTATCAGACTGATCTTCCATATCGAAATCTTTTATCGTACGAGATCGTAGCTTCATATGAACACACAACGAATGAATTTACACCGCAATTGTGCAATGACGAAATCTAGATTCACACTAACAACAAAAATACCGCGAATTTCAATACACACAAATACATATACCCCTCCAAAATACAGCAAGAGAAAAGCAACGATGAATCATGCAACACAACACCATGAAAGCAGACTTACTTTCAAACACATGGGCAAGACATGCGTGTCTTTAATTTTCTTACAAGCTACCATGCATTAAGAAATCAACACTGACGTTACTCATTTAAAAATTTTTAAAACTGATCACAAAATTGTTACAATACAAAGTGTATTGCATCTCAATTGAAATACACAAATGAACTTCCTTTTAATGCGTTGAAACAAAATAAATTTTATGCATTGAAACAAAATGAACTTTATGCATTAAAATATAAGTGAAACATCAAAATAAAATCTTGTATGAATATCTATTGACTACAAGAATGATAAAACAGCCAAAAACCATGTGCAACATTCCATGAAACTTTCTGAATTTGGGCTCCAAATTAGTATTAATTTGAATTATGCCACCAATTCGCAGACATTAAGAAGTAATGTCTCATCTGGCACCAGCGTTGGGCGACATTATGTGGTGGTGCCTTGGTGGGCAAACCACGTTACAATTATCTTTCATACCTTTATGATTAATAATTGTGGATTTTTAATTTTAATTTTTATGAAGGAGTGAAATTTATTAATTTGCAAGAATCTCGACGTTAGTTGGAATTTAGGAAAAATTGTCACAATATGACATTTATTTTCTTATCACTGGCGATTACAAGTCTGAGCGAATTTACCGTTAACATTAACACAAATTGGCAAAATCATAAAAGCAACGCTCAGAGTTACAATTAGCCGTCATGGCAAGCAAACAATTGTATATTTACTTTTAAATATCTCAGAATCAAAATGCAAGAAATAATGACAACTGGAAACAATGAAAAATACAAGTTATGACTACCTCAGACAAAGGCATCATAATACTGTGACTTTACAGTTAAAAAGAAAATCATGGGCGCCAGAATGAACAATATATCATTCGAAAATAACTAGTTCTGGCAAATTATGCCGCTAGCTCAGGGGTTTTTTACAATTACAAAGTGAGAACATGGACCTATCCTCTCAAAGTCGCTTACGGGTTCTGTTTCACGGAATGCACAATCACATGGCTTGGTCGTAATCAATTACCATTGTAGTTCTGCGTCTGATGTCTGTGATGAGTGTAGCGGACCCACGATATGTGAGATTATCTCACAAGTCGGCTATAGGCATCTCTGGTCTGGCAATGCGCATCATCGCATTACCGGCTGTGTTGCGGTGATACGCTCGCTCCAGCAAGGCAAGCTGCAGTTAGCGAAAGAAGTCAACTTTCCAAGTCAACCTCAGACTGGTGCGATCGAAGTTAGAATCTCAGCTCCTCGCTCTTCGGTCCACGAGGAAACTTCTTGCTCCGCCCATTTGTAGTCTCGAAGCTCACATACAACAAAAATTCCCAGGATTTTGAGTTATACGCTCATTTTGATTGGACCTTCAGGTCGGCACCTAATGTCACGTGATATCCTCGATATGTGATTTGGCCAAAGAATCCAACAGAGGTCGGACATATTCGGCTAAGTTCGCCGGGGCGAGAGAACATTCGGGTTTCGGACGGCAGGCTTTTCCCGCTCGGTGAGTGACCCATCCCCAGGGAGCAGTGTGTGTGGTCTGGCAAATCCCAAATCCGCGACGTCCTGTCGCCATGGCTCGGAAAGACCAAGATTAGCTTCAAGCCTACATAGCTCAATAACTCTTTAATATTCGCTTTGCTACGATACACTGTATAAGTTCACCATTTCATTACAGTCCTCACTTGGAATCTTGCGTACTTTATAAAATTACAACAAAAATCTATTCACGTGGTCGCCCAAGATTTATGTAAATTACTCTTATATTATTACATATATAATAAAAATGCACCTTGTAACGTGGCGACAGCGCGGCTCGTTACACTGAATACGAAAGTCACTAAATTAGGAGCAAAGTTGTTAAATAAATTTAATAAACTGTTATTAATGCAGTATGTGTTAAGTGAGATAAACTTCCATTCTGGTAGGAAACTTTACAGGAAACTACTAATCATTAATCTCCTCTACAAGTACACATTTACTGAAGCAGTACTCGCCTTGTTGCCAAGGTCACTAAAACTCACTCCACTCTGGGTTAGCTGGTTCCACCATAGAAATTCTCACAAATTGGTAATTGGTTGGAGTGTTAGGATAAGCAGTGATGCCCAATTTCTAATCATCACAGCGGAATGAGGACGGTTATCAGAGAAGAACATTAAACAAGTACCTTTCGGCAGCACCTTCAATATTCCTTCATCCTTCCACGAACAACGAACCAGGCCTAAGAAAAACACACTACAATCATCGTGTATAACATACAACAGTTGGAGGATAGGAATTTACCACTCTATCTAAATATCGTCTGCTTATTACTGTTTTAGGACAGAATAAAGAAAATATACCCCGAAATTGAAGAATTAATCCAATTGTGATCAGTCTATCGAGGGCTGGATGCAATCCTTCATCCCTTCCTATCTTGTGTTAACCTCTTCATCTCTACATATCCCTTACAACCCACGTCCTCAATTAATCTGCTTCATATATTCTAATCTCTGTCTTCCTTGGTCTAGGAGAAAGAAATGAGCAAGGAAGTAGGTTGTCGGATTTTAGTGAAAGATATAAGCTAGTTGTGGCAACCACACTGATTAAGAACTATGCAAGAAAGAAATACACCTGGAAACGTCTTGGGGATACCGGCAGATATCAGCTAGATTATTTCATGGTCAAACAGAGATTCAGGAATCAAATCCTAGACTGCAGACCGTATCCAGGAGCAGACATAGACTCTGACCATAATTTGATAGTAATGAAGTGCAGGCTGGAATTCAAGCGAATAAGGAAGCAGCATAAGTAGAACTGACTGGAAGTGAATAAACTGAAACAATCCAGTACGGGAAGAAAATTTGCAGAAATGGTAGACTTAGATCTAAGAAGTAACTCTGAAAGGAGCTCAACCGAGGACGAATGGAATGCATTAAAGACCGAAATAATGAAAGCTGGTAAAGAAACATAGGATTTAGGGAACAAACTGCCCGAAAACCTTGGATCACAGAGGAAATTTGGAACTGATGGATCAGAGGAGAATGTACAAAAATGCTCAGGATAAAGCAGGAAGAGAGCAATACAGGCAATTTAGAAATCAAATAAACAGGAATTGCAAAAAAGCAAAAGAAAAATGGCTAGAAGAAAAGTGTGAAGAAGTAGAAAAGAAAATGATCGTAGGTAAAGTAGATGTTGCACATAGGAAGATCAAACAGAATTTTGGGGAAATGAAGAAAAGAGGTGTGAACATTAAAGCTGCGGATGGGAAACCTCTTTTAAGTTCAGAAGATAGCGCTAACCGATGGAAGGAATACATTGAGAAACTATATGTTGGGGACGACTTGAACAATAGTGTAATGGAAAAGGAAGACGATGTTAACATAGATGATTTAGGAGATCCTGTTTTAAGGACAGAATTTAATAGAGCTCTGAACGACTTGAAAGCAAATAAGGCAGTTGGAATTGATGAGATCCCTGCAGAACTTCTTAAATCCCTAGTAGAAAAAGAAATCAAGAAATTATTCAAGCTGATATCAAAATGTTATGAAACAGGAGAAATTCCAACTGATTTTAATAAAAATATCATCTTCACACATCCGAAGAAAGTACACACCAACAAGTGCGAGAATTATCGAACCATTAATAACATCACATGCTTCAAAATTACTGACGAGAATAATATACAGAAGAATGGAAATGCTAGTAGAAGACATAGTAGGTGAAGATCAGTTAGGGGTTAGGAAAAATCGCGGTACAAGGGAAGCAATTCTGTCTTTAAGATTAATACTTGAAGGGCGGATCAAGAAAAACAAAGATACTTTTATGGCATTTGTTGATTTAGATAAAGCTTTTGATAATGTTATGTGGGACAAGATGTTCAAAATTTAAAGAAGTCAGGTCTAAAGTATGGAGATAGAAGAATACTTTATAAACTATATAAGAATCAAGTGGCTGTAATAAAAGTAGAGAATCATGAGAGGCAAGCATCAGTTAAAAAGAGTGTGAGACAATGTTGTAGTCTATCCCCGTTAATATTGAACTTGTGTGTAGAGGAAGCAATAAATAAACTAAAAGAAAAATTTCCATGTGGCATAAGTGTCCAGGGAGAAAAAATCAGTATGCTACGATTTGCTTTTTTTTTTAATTTGCTTAACGTCTCTCTAACAGCGAGGTCTTTAGAGACGGGAAAGGATGGGTGGCAAGGATTGGGAAGGAATTCGCCCATGGTCTTTTGAAGGAAGCATAATTTGCTGATGACATTGTTTTGTTAGCAGAAAGGGCTAGGATAATGAGAAATCACTGAATGGCATGAACAAAATACTGAAGTACGATTTTGGACTGAATATAAATCAAAGCAAGACTAAAGTGATGAAATGTAGCAGAAATGATACCAATACTAGTAGATTAAATATAAATTTAGGATCGAATGCAATTGGAGAAGTAAGTGAATTCTGTTACTTGGGAAGCAAAATTACAACCGATGGCCGAAGCAGGAATGATGTTAAAAGCAGTATAGCACTAGCAAAAAGAGTCTTTATGAAATAGAGAAATCTTTTAGTTCTAAATATTGATCTAGGAATTAGAAAAAAACTTTTTAAAACTCTATGTGGCGCACAGCACTTTACGGAATCGAAACATGTACTTTAGGAATACCAGAAAAAAGGAAAATTGAAGCATTTTAAATGTGGTGCTACAGAAGAATGCTGAAAATTAAGTGGACAGACAAAGTAAAAAATGAACGAGTTTTGGAAATGATGGGTGAGGAAAGAAGTTTGTGGAAGAAGCTTACAGAAAGAAGAGACAGGCTGGTAGGTCATATTTTTAGGCATGCTGTATTGGTTAATTTGTTAGTGGAGGGAACAGTCGAAGGTAAGAACTGTAGAGGAAGACAGAGATTAGAATATATGAAGCAGATATTTAAGGACGTGGGTTGTAAGGGATATGTAGAGATGAAGAGGTTAGCACAAGATAGGAAGGGATGGAGGATTGCATCAAGCCCGTCGATGACTGATGACAGCAAAAAATAAAAAAAAGGAGAATATATCCCAGACTGGTAAACTTCGGTTTAACGTTTGTTATAAAAACTCTAGCTTTGCCCGGCATTTGTTGCAATGCCTATTTTATTTCTTAAGGGGTACGCGTATAGAAAACAGACACATTAACATGTACCATCTAACTGAAAGAGAATGATTTTTATCCATTAAATGAAATTGAAAAAGTTTATTACGGGGCTTTGGGTTATACAATATTTTCGGTCGTCCGTCTTCTACGAAAGCTGAGTACCCAGTGTTGCTTGGTAGGTGGATACGAAAAGTTCTGATGTTATTTCCGTTTTATCGGATTGTTGTTAAAAATTTTCCATCACCGTCTACTTTGTCAGATTTTCCAACAAATGCAAAAAACGGAAAAGTTGCTATGGGATGGAAAGAGTGAGAGGAGTTGGGTTTCTGAAAATCAAATTTAGACAGTACTTTTTTTGTTTGTTTTAAAATATACCTATACAAAGTTCCGCCGATAGTGGATAAAAAACTGTAGGTATGTGTAAAGAACATTGATAAAAATTAAGGGAGTGGAAAAGAGGAAAGGAGTTGCGTTTTCGCAAACCAAATGTATGCGGTCTCTTTCTGTTTTTATTTTTATTTATTTCTACTACTTTTTTTTTTTTTTTTTTTGAAAAAAGTATACGTTTGAAAAGTTCCGTCGATATCTGATAAAAATTGTGTGTGTGTACAAAAACATTGGCAAAAATTATGGGGGTGGAAAGTTTGATAGTGGTTGGGTTTCTGAAAACCAGATGTAGACAGATTTTTTTCTGTTTCTTTTAAAGTATATGTGTGCAAAATTTCATCGAATCAGATAAAAAATGTGGGTTTGTATAAAATTAAGAGTTTTGATGGTGGGGAGGGGCGATTTTTAATTTTTTTTCTGACAAACCTTCGCACGCGTGCACACAATAACTCAGCAATGTTTCATCGTAATGGGATGAATGGTATAGGATTCATTTGTGTATATAAAATTCACGGTTTTACATATCCAACTGACATACATTGTTCCCAAATTTCACCTAAACTGGTGACTTTAAAGAAGAATTTTTAATTATAAGTTGTTAAACAAGTAGAGTTACCAAAATATAATCAATCTGGAACCCCACAGGCAAACTAACAAAAACTGTATTGAAAATGTGGTTCAAAAAACTATTGGACTAAAACAAAACTCCGAAAGAGATATCACCGGTGGTCACAAAATTCGATAATTAAATTTGTTACACGCTTACAATGCAGTCTCTATCACACGGCGGATGAAATAGTTTACCATTTGGAAACTAAACAATGAATTTGGTTTTTAAAGCATTTGGCCAATGTCGGAAGGGAATATCACAGGAGGAATATTAATTAATTGATTTCAACGATTCCTGTTTACTCTCCTTTTTATTGATATTATTTCAGCGGTAGATATCAAAGGGGACAATAAATATAATGCAAGCTTATATATAGCATAATGCAATATTTGTCACGAGTTGCAGCCATGCCTTTCCCAAGCGAAGCAGCCAGTTCCAGCAGATGTCAACAGATGGCACTGTAGTTTAGGTCGCGGCTTGGCTCAGCTCGAGGCTGTATAACGGTAAAACAAAAGAGCTGCATGCTGCTTGCATGGCTTCAAAAATTATTCACTGCATCGTGATCCTTGATTCACTCGACCCTTTTACCTCAAAATAACCATTGCCTTTGGTTTTTCATTTCACAATAGAAAAGTGGCGACGCTAACAGAAATTCATGTGTTGTAGCTGTTTGAAAACATTCACTTTCACGTAACTCGTTATACAAATTCCGATTTAAGCTAATTATTATTTTCAACACCATGTCATGCCATGTTGCGCCTGAAAATAAAAAGAGAGGCAGTAGTCTGTACTAGAATTTCTTACTGGAGTTAGCTGTTTTGATGTTAGCCAACTACTGTTAACCATATTTACGATGGAATTTAAAACGGGAACCAAAAGGAATTTAATTAGTCTGTTTTAAAATCTGATAAGTTTCAAGTTGATAGCATCAAAACTGGTTGTAATTAACTGGAGTTAGTCCCCACATTCAGGAAGTATGTCCCTGTTCAAGAATTTTTGGTTTTCTACCTGTCTAGTATCTCAGATGTAGCATATTTCAGAAAGTACTTCAGCATCCCATGGTCAAATTAATTCAGCGTACATCTTCATTGTTTGGAAGTATCTGATCGCATGTGTATCATTCCATACTGCGGGTCTATTGCAGAATTGCATGTTTCAGCAATTATTTTAAGATATTACTGCAGCATTCCTTTGTTTTATGTATTTCTTGAAGGTATGATTTCGACAGTTCCCTGTTAAGTCTATTCATTGTTTGAATATGTCTGGTTATTATTAATTTTTAACTGTGATGAAGCATTTTCCTACACACCAATAAATTTTCTCACAATTCTTTCATTGTTTGTGGTAGATCGTTTAGTACAAGTAGTACTTATCCAGTTGTACAGTGTTTCAGAGAGTTGTAATGAAGTCTACTGAGTATTAGCACAGGATACAACTGAACATGTCTGCCCACACAGCTATACATCCTAAAAGCCGTTCCGGAGAAGATGGCGATTTAAATTCTGATAGCACTACAGCGCTAAAACTCTCCTCTGCGTATTCGCAACAATTTAAAGGTCATTCACTAAAAAACAAAACACGCCGCATATAAAATAACTACCATTAGTTTCTGCAGTGGAAAAGGGGTTTATTGTAATATCTGAGAGACTCATTTCATACTATTGACTGATAACTGTCAAAAAAGAATTATAAGATTGAATTGATTTTTTATTATCATTATTTAGTCTTACAACGCTTGAATCTTAATGGTTTTTACTTCAAAACAATTAATTTCCTTGATGTCAATTTCGCTGGAGTCACCATTCCGGTAGGTTGATATTAATCGTGAAAAAAGATCTTCTGTTACCAATATTTATGTTGGATATTGGCAGTACTGACTACTGACAAACATTCTGGCAACATTTCCTCAACATGTTTCTTAATTTAATATTAATTGCACGCTCTGGTGGCACTTTCCGTACACACCCGTTTTCCCCCTTTTCTGTACCCACCTAGTTTTACCCTCTAGAAATTTCAACTTTCAATTGTTTCAATGTTTATGGTAAATTATTCATCAATTCTCTTGGTAGCTTGTTCAAATTCCTGACCGCGAAACAAAATCTTCCCATACCCTTGTGCCTAAAATCGAGTGCCAGCTTGTGGTCATGGTCATCTTTTCCCTTCCATACATTACTTATAATTCTTAAACCAATATTTTACCATGCCTCATCATAGATATACGCCCCGTATACTCCCATGACTCTCTTCATCCTCCTCTTTCTTCTAGTGAATCCAATTCCATCTTTTTTTATCATATCGGTTACTGATTGTGTTTTGCAGTAATTTCTAGATACAAATCTAGCAGCCCTTCTTTGCAACCTCTCCAACTCCTGTATTTGATACCCAAAATTTGGGCCCCATACAAAACCATCATATTCAAGCAAAGTTTTGTAACCAATTCTTTTACTTCTCTCGTACATCCCCATCAATCTCTCCAACAAGTTAACGATTTTGAAACCCTTTCAAGTTACCTGTCCAATATGTCCCGCCCAGTTAAGTTTGTTATCAAATATTTTACCAAGATATTTTCATTTCAAGTTTTCAACAAGCAATTCTTTTCCCACCTTCAACCTTTATTTTTTTTATATATGTTTATATATGTATCTAAAAAGCAGACTCTTCTTTGTATTTTTCTTCATTCCATGTTTATCAACCCAGCTGTATATCCTGTCCAGGTCACACTGCAGCTGTTCACAGTACTTTACCGTTTTGATGCTTTTATATAGCATTATGTCAGCTGCAAACAATCTATCTTCTGATAGTAAACCAGCAACACAATCATTCAATAGAATAATGAACAGCAATGGTCCCAATACGCTACGCTGCGGCACTCCCATTTTTACTTCCAACTCTTTTCATACTGCATTTCCTACCTAACCTTTTGCTTTCTACATTTGAAATATCTTCTACCTAGCAAATTACTTTCTGATCCACTCCAATAGTTTTTACCTTATTTACCATCTTTTATGACTCACTGTGTCAAAGGCCTTTGAAAGGTCTATTGCAACACTTTCAATTTGGCCTCCCTTATCCATTTCATCGGAAGTATCTTGCATATATCCTACTAACTGAGATTTGTGCGAATATCTTTGCCTAAAACCATGTTGCAGACTTGAAAACCATTGACTCTCCTCACATATATTTCTGATGTGGGTGCGTATCAATCTCTCCATTTATTTAGCTACCACTGATGTCAAACTGACTGATCTATAATTTTCGACTCTATTTTTCACCCCTCCTTTATGTACCGGTACTACTATCGCACTTTTCCAGTCCTCTGGTAAGCAGCAAGTATCAGACCCAATTTAAATAATACTTCAATATAAGGTACAATGTCACATCCTGCTATCTTTAAGACATCTCTAGTAACATTATCTACAACAGCCCCTTTATGTTTTTTCAGCTTTCTTAGTCCCTTCATGATATCTTGAGGATGAATTTGAAATTTTTTGGTCTGCTCATTTCTGATTGTATTTTTAAGCTCGTACTCCAATTTGCACCTTCCCATTTCTAATTCATTGTCCCTAATGGTTTCACAAAACCAGTTACTTAAAATCTCTGCCTTTCTCAAATCCTCAGAAACTTCTTCTCCATCCTTGTCTGTAACTGTCTCAAAACCCTCCCTTCCCCTCAATTTTCTAACGTAGCCATAGAAATTTCTAGATGCATCAGTTATTGATCACCCTGCACCGACACCGATAATGCTCTTCATAAATTCATCCTTAGCCAGTTTCTTTGGCATTATTAATTCCTTATTTAGTTGTTTCAATAACTCCCTACTCCCTTGCTGTCTCTTAACTCTTTCTCTTCTTACAAACCTTTTTAACCTCCTCACATCCATATTATAGTATGTAGTATAGTATGGTATGTTTTGGAATTAATTTTTCTTCCCCCTTTCTTATCATCTCCTTGAACTCTTCCCACGTTGACTCTACTGTACTTGTGCTAACCTTCCATTTGCTGAAACTTTCCCTGAAATATTCAGTTCGAAATTGTGCATTTTTTATAATTGTACCTATTTCCCCCTTCAGTTATGATTACTGGTTCACTGAATCCTCTAACATCTATGAGAACTGCTTCTTGATCACTATTACCTCAGTTACTTGATACCCAACATGG
>JARYHS010015151.1:0-14590 GCA_031002005.1 Vandiemenella viatica
ATTTGATACGTAAAATGAGGGTCCCATACTACACTACCATATTCGAGCAATGGTCTCACCAAAGTTTTGTAACCCAATTCCTTTACTTCTCTCGTACATCCCCTCCTCACTCTCTCCAACAAGTGCAGAATTTCAAACTCAGCATCTACTGGAAAGGGTGATAAGGGGATGTTCTAGGAAAGGAAAGAACTAGGATTCGATGACACTAAGTATTGCATCCTGTAAAATTTAAATACTTCAGTGAATTTAACTAACATATTTTCAGTCATACTTTATAACTAGTCTTTATGTTAAAATATTTTTTTGTCCAATATATCTCCCTCCCATAATATTTTAAACGTCCTTCCAACTATAACATGCAATCATTCCCTGTTTATTTTCAAGACATGCCTTGGGTCAAAAGTGACTATAATTGCCGCTCCAGCAAAGCAATGTGACAGAGATTTACCAAACACCGTATAACAACAATTTCATTGCTGCTGAAAATTATTTTGCTCCTACAGTCCCCATCACATCTACAAATAAGTTCACTTTATTTTTATTTGTAAAGTCTTAAACTGCTGTTCTGGATCTCTGTAATGCAATAATTTCATTCCTACAGAAATTAACAACCTTAACTGCTGTAATTCTATGAAGAGATTAAACAGAAAATCTCAGTGAAATAAGACAATCTTTTGTGAATGTTGTATATGGGGTAGTGGGAGGAAAAAGTAAACTTAGTTTAAGTATTTTACACTTCACTCAGTTGTCTTAAGGATAGTAGTAATAAGGGGAAATCCATTACTCCAGAAAACGTATCTCCACGTACATGCATGTACAGCAAAAGCAGCAGATAAATGAGTTATTCTTGAAATAAGTCTATTAAGTTTATTTTGCAAAAATACACTTATAAAATTCTTTTCGTGGAAGTTAGTTCAACGGACAACCAGTCAGTATGTGGCTTTAAATAAGGAGCTGTACTGGTTTTATTGAGTTTAATATAGTTAAAATTGAGTTGAAAGTAGTCTCTGTTTTTCCACTGTTTTTAATGCATCTTTGGTACTTAATAACTCCAACATCTACAACTAGAAATCTTATCAGACTTAGTGTTTATATGAAGGTTGCAGGATTGTTTTTCAAGGCTGTTCTTATGAAATACTCTAGGACCAAAAGCACTCGTGAGCTAACTGCATCCGTTCTCACTCATACTTAATTGTTAACAACCTAATTTTCTTCTTTTTCACAGCGAGCGT
The DNA here is from genome assembly GCA_031002005.1 of Vandiemenella viatica. Taxonomy (NCBI): domain Eukaryota; kingdom Metazoa; phylum Arthropoda; class Insecta; order Orthoptera; family Morabidae; genus Vandiemenella; species Vandiemenella viatica. The sequence continues at coordinate 1,233 of JARYHS010015151.1, forward strand.
GGTGGTGTAACGGTTAGCGTTCTGGACTCTCATTCGGGAGGACGGCGGTTCAAATCCCCGTCCGGGCATCCAGATTTGGGTTTCCATGGTTTCCCAAATCACTCCAGGCAAATGCCGCGATGCTTCCTTCAAAAGGCTATGGCCGAATTCCTTCCCATTCCTTGCCCCCCATCCTTTCCCGTCTCTAAAGACCTCGTTGTTAAGAGACGTTAAGCAGTTAAAGAAAAAGAAGACTTTTTTTTTTACCACTCATTTTTCCCCTCTCTTATTTTTTTCCAATCAGTTTTCAAAACTTTATTTTCCATATTGAACCCTGCACAAACTAATCTTTTTATTTATTTTATTTGATGCAAAATTATACAACATAAATCTGTAAATCCACAAGCTCAAACTATGAAATATTTAACTGTCCCATCACAAGTATGGAAGACCAAAAACCATTTACTTTTCATACCAAGAAATATTAATGGTTACTACCGACACACATCGAGTTATGGATACAAAAATAATCATCACTCAGTACAGAAAAGTGCGTAAACTGCATAAAGTAAAATGTATAGACAATGCCCTTCATCTCTAAAAGAATTAAAGAGGTTACTGTTTTGTTTACCCTTTTTATTTTTATATCCTGAAGAAATCTTTTCTTCCCAGAATAATATTCTTTGCAACCATTTTCTTTTATCAGTAGCAGAAGATGCTATGACCGCAGAAACTCCCAAGTGAATAGTTCTCACCAGACAAAACCAAAAATTCCTTACCTCCAACACAGTTTAAAGTCGGTGTAATGAAATGTGTAAGGTAGAACATTGTACTATAAGGTATGTCATAATAAAAAAATTTTTTTTTTAAAAAAGTAACATCACATTAAATGGTACTAAAGATTTATTTAAAAAGTACTTGTTCACACAACTTCACAAGGGTTGTTTTTGACAAAACTCCAGTAAGTAAACACAGTCATTTTAACTGCATATCTTATTACATAAATATTACAAGACGAAAAGAATGCAAGCCTTTTGTCACAGCAGATAAAGAAAAATTAACTTCTTGAGAGGAAAAAAAGGTCCTTCGTTGTAGTTAAGCTTTTTGAATTTCACATACTATAGTTTTTTTCTTCGAAGCTACTACTTCCAGATCCTAAAAATGGTCCATAGTAATACTATTTTGCTGGAGTTTAACAGTATTCACAAAATATATCCTAAAATTATTTTTCTACAAATTAAATTTCGTATCATATCATACTTTAAATAACAATTTAATATGCGAGATAGTTTCTGTAAAACAAAACTTACAAAGTTAATCTTCCTATTTCAAACAATTAAGCCAAACAAAAGACACCATATTTGAACACACTGCTGAAGGTAAACAAATAAAAGATTAATTTTATTCGAATGAGAAAAGACTGGTGCACAAAAAACTCATCAAGAATGTCACTCTGAACACTCGTATGAAGTACGGAAGCAAATGACTCTATAGTTGCCTTTACCATCAGGCCAAATGACATTTACCAACAACATTTATCTGTCTATGAACTTGTCAATTTATTAGTCCCTTTCAATCTAGTTGAAAAAGAATAAATAAAGATACAAAATGTTGACACAATTTGGTAGCATTTATTTTTTCTTGGGAGAGAGTGATTGGTAAGGAATAGTACTTGGGAGAGCCACTGTGTATAAAGAAAAAAGTAATCAACACATGTGACCGATACAGTTACTTCGGCTATTTGCTTAACTGTCATATCGCAGCAATGAGGAACAAATAAATTGTAATGTAATTAACGCTGAAAGAATGGAGGTTTTCCCAATGTATCAACTGTAATGAAACATTCTTGGACTTCCCATTGCTTCGAAGTCACTCTCAGACTTAATCTCCTGTCAAAGTGTCTGAAAATGTAATCATAGAGAGACTTTGAAACATTGCATCAAACTGACACTTTCACACAGTGTGAGGCCAAGAACATTTTAAACAAAATTGATACTTGTTACAAAACACAATGTTACTGGAAAATTATTTTTAAAACAAAGGCAAGAGAAAAATATATCCTTTTAAAAGAAAAAAGTCCTACAATTTCTAACCGCAGTCATACGATAAATAAAAAAATCTATAACCAGTTCATCATGGCGGTTGTAAATATGAAATAATAAAGTAAAAATTATTAACAACATTTCATTTCATTAAACCATTCAAAATTATACAATTCCAATTAAACTTTCACACAAATATGCTAAAAAGTTACTTATTGATAAATGAAATCCCTGAGATGGTAATACTACGACACTGAAGTGCACTGTCAAAATCCTTTCAATTTTGTGTAGCAGGATGGCACAAAATATACTTCAGCAGTTATTTGCATGGATTTACAAAAAGAAGTTTTGTGTAACTGATTACAAGGTACAGTTTTGTACAGAATTATAATAAAAATTAATTACCCATATTTAACAAGTGATATTCTGGGCAGTTATAATAAAGGTCAATTTGCATCAGTCCAACAGGGATCAAAAATGCTCACTGTCATATTGAGCTACCACCAAAATCAAATACCCCGATGCAAGGCACTTACATTTCACAACTTAACACCTCTTGTAAAGTGTAATGTCAGAGTGTAATCGAGACAAATATCTGACCAATGAGTTATTTGATACTAACAAACTTCCGTGTGCACGCTTTCTTCAGGTACGATGTTTCATGTAACATGAGTAACATTTGTCTCCTTTCAACAAAAAAAACAAATTTAAATTAAATATTTCATTGCAAAGTTCAACAGTCACTCAAATAGCATACTAGTTTAGTAATAGCTTTTATGGGAAACAAAGGGTGTTGATTTTCAATCAAATTAAAGATACCTTCACTAACCTTCAGACAACGGTATTGCAACACAAACACAAAACGGTGAAGTTTTCAGACACAATGTTAATCCTTACTGTAGTAATAAGCATTATTTTTCTTTCTATGTAACCACATTTTCACATATGAATACTTGAAACTTCCACTGCCCTATTTATCTCTGTATTTCTGTGCCATTGTGTCTACATCTGTGGTGATTGTTCCTTTTTGCATCATCAAGCAGTGGTTACTACCAACCAGCAGAGAATGATTGAAGAGCAGAAGCAAGAAAGATTTTTGTTTGAAAAATACCCGCAGTGTAAAACATCTGTAATTCCCGATACCTATCCAATTATGAGATTCTGTTTATTTCGGATGACATTTAATATTCCGGCAAGAGGAAATACCATTAGCATTGTAGCAATTATGAACTGCAATCATAAACTGATGAAATCTTAAACTTGTTCCAGAAATTCTCCAAGCTTAATCAACTATTAATTCCTAATTTTGAATATTTAATTTTGTTTACAGGTCCAAAAGAATTTAGTTCGTTTAGCAACATACATCCGTGACCATTGCCACTTAAAGCATACTTTCTGCTTTTGAGTTATTGTTTCTCTTGCCAGTAACATCACACTTCTAGTCAAAGCAAAACAAAAGTTTAAATGTCACCTCTGAATTGTAATTCACTATAGTAGTAACTGTTACACTTCACTTAAATTACTTTAAAAAAAAAAAAATATTTTGTCGAGTGTGGGTAACACAAGTTTTTCTTGTATGACTTGATGAAAATATTTATGAAGATATCCCAGTTCATTCAAAACACACTATATAAAGAAACAAATGATTAAATCCATTTTGAAAACGGACAAAGCTTAATTGTTGTTTTTAGAATAGGGGCGAGAGCATAATTAGTCTTACAATCACACTTTGGTGTAACTGCGTAACGTTCTGGTTCTCTCTAAGCATTCCTGATGTGGTGAAACGAGTGGATCTTCCGTGTGGTACTTGGAGGTGAACTCCGAGGCAGCGATGATGGGAGTGTGACCGGCGAAGTTCTGTTCCATAGAGTTGGCACCGTGAGACAGCAGAACCCGACAGCACAGTGACGCATTGTGTTCCACGGCGTGGAACAGTGGAGTTCGTCCACTCTTTGCATCCTGCAACAGCAATACATTAAATTGTGGATGGTATAACAAGGCTATATTATTCTATTCAACCTTACCAGGCAAGCCGTGTTATAAACTGCCGATGATTCCTTTTTATTTAACTCGGCAGTTGTTGCATATTAATGTAATGCCTTTAAGTGAAAATAATATTTACTAAACCAAGAAAAACCACACATATATATAGAACACCAACAACATTAGATGTTTATTCAAATTCAAATATCCCACAATACAAAAAACTCTCGCAAGTTTTTAACACAGTCGTTGTTCTCATTTTTCTTACAGCGATTACCTCTCTCATACTAATTATATTATTCTTTGGCAGCGCCCGCTGACCAAAGATAATTGTCACTTAATGTAAACACTTATAAGCTAGTATTAGCGTATATGCTACACCTGCCCCCACTTCGAGGCAGATTAATGAATTTATCACAATTTTTAATTTGCCGAGAAGTTATTGAAATACACAATGGATGACACCATTTTCTCCTTGAATACAATATTACTTTGACAATTATTTAACATCTTATCTTTTCAATCCTTTGTTCTATATAATTTCAAATCGACCACATTTCTTAATCCTAGTATTTTACTAGATTTGGGATAAGCAAGCAAATAGGCGCTTGCGTTTGGCTTATCAACAATCTTAAAAGGTCCGTGATAGATTTTAAAGAATTTTTTAATCTCTGCATTTATTTCGCAAGACTTTTGTTTTGTTTTCACCAATACCATATCTCCTAAACTGAATTCAATAGGTTTCAGTCCTTTGTCGTATCTTCTTTTCCTTTCGTCCGCCTTTTTTTTCATTATTTCCCTGACCTTGTTCAATAACTCTTGTCGGTCAATATTCGGTACCGAAGGAAATTTAATATTTTCTCTTATAAAGTCAGGTGGGTCTTCATTGAACATAATGCGGTAAGGAGTGTGTCCAGTACTCTCGCTCGGAATGCTGTTCATCACATTTTCAAAATCTCGTACATATTCTATCCATTTCGTGTGTTTCTGACTGCAGTACGTCCGAAATAATCGGCCTATCTCTCTCATTTGACGTTCCGCAGGATTACTCGAGGGATGATACGCGGATATCCTAATATGTTTTACATTATTTTCACTCATGCAATCGGACCAACTTTTTGACACAAACTGACTCCCATTGTCTGACAACACAGACTTTGGCCGTCCGATCAATTCGAAATAATCATTCTGTAACTTATTTGCAAGTGCTCTTCCCGTGGCCTTCTTTATTGAATACAACTTTATAAACTTCGAAAACACGTCGAAACACACAAAAATATATACAAAACCGCCTCTTGACTTAGGTAGTGGGCCATATAAATCTACCGCCAACAGATCTAATACATTTTCTGGCAATATATTTTGCATTAAATTCTTGATAGTTACCGCAGACACCTTTGTTCGCTGGCATTGGTCGCAGGTAGTTAGCCGTTGTGCGACACGCTTCCGCATATTGTCGAAAATGACAATCTCCCGCAATTTTTGATAACATTTTTCAATTCCATAGTGCCCATAGCTTAAGTGGGTGTAATCTATTATCAAGTCTACATAATGATGTGGCCAGCATAACTTCCACAGAAACAATTCCATTTTGACATTTTCCATAAACTCGTTAAAATACTGGCACAGTAAATATTAACAAGCTCTTTTTGCACAACAACTTCATAGTTTATATAATATATCAGAGTTACACACTCCAAACATCATTCAGGTGGAAGGATCTGAACAATGAAATGGGATAAATACTGCAGGAAGCACGTTTTCTTATAAAAAGTTCTTAAAATTTTAAATAAGAACTAATATTAGCAGGAAATATACTAATAGATACAAGCTTAGAGGGGAGACAAGCTAACAACCTAACCATTCAACTAATCACCAACAGCAAAATTTAAATAACGTTTACTGTTGTACACTGAAGCCACTGGTTATTCAAGATTTATATTTATTCTTGCCACCAATAAAATAAAAGTAAACTTTTTTTGCTTCAACTAGTAAGATACACCAATTTACAATGAAAACATCAGACTGTATGATGATGGTTCTATGAGTTTTTACTGACACAACAGGCAAAAAGAAAATACTGGGCTTTATTGCAGTGATAAAAAAAATAAACAATATTTAGGGCCAAGCCTTTACTCATCATAGGAACACGTGACAACTTGCACGGGCTTCCGTTGTCAACAAGGTGGTTTTGAACATTATGTAAAAATCAGGGATAATATTACTTGGAAGAAATAAATTAATCAAAATAAAATGAAAAAGGAAATGTATAACAGCTGAAAAACTTAAAAGATAAGTAAAAATAATAAACTGATGAGAATTTGGCACTGGCTTTTTGAAGGAACCAACCCGGCATCCACCTGGAGTGACTTTGCGAAAGTTCTGATGGAGCTGTGAGTTCACAAAGTACTCCGATGACTGATGAGAAACTACAGAGAAGAGTGGCTCAATTCTCAACTGCTTGCAACTGTCCTTACGAAAGCGTCACAGAATTGTTACATACATTCGGGTGGGATTCCTTAGTAGATGGACAACGCATATTTCATTTCAATTCATTTATAAACGTGTGCGTGTGTACACCCACTTTCATTTTCCAGTGCGACGAAATACTTCATGCACCAACCTATTTGGGATGCAATGATGGGAGAGATACAATTAGAGAAATAAGGTGCTGCACTGATTATTATATGAATTATTATTATTTTTGCTCATGTCACTGGGATTGGAATGCTCAGAGATTAATTTTGGTGCAAACCACCCTCTGCCACCAAGTTTTCTGAATTGCCGAGTATATATGTAGAACTGACTTGGGTAGCAACAGGTTTGGAAGTAAACCGTGTCTGCGAACATTCATTTTGGAGGATAATTGGTTTGTGGCGAGGCTGATGTGATACTTCTGGCACTGAGGCAGGAGACACACAGTATGATGGCATGACATATGGAAGGATAGCTTTCACTAGTTTTAGGATTATAATAGGTTTTGGATGGATGGGTGGATGCATATTGCATGTTTTGCAACACAGCCTGTTTCAAGAGAAAGGCGATGGTGATGAGGATGAGGATGATTTAGAAGTATTAGAAGCGTTGGTATTTGTGACCAACTTTTTTTTTTTAAGTTGAGTGAGTGGCCTGTTGAAGGTGGTGCAGGGTATTGTGGGAAGGATAGAGGGAATACTGAAGCGCAAACCAGCTAAAGATCTGAGAAAGTTGTAGCCCCAATGGAGAAACTGGTTCAGGATTTCAGGCCAGGAAAGAACTATGGGAAAAAGACAAGATTAAGGTTGGTTTTGGGTTGTTTGTTTTGGTGTGATAGAAGTTTTTTGCTTGGAATATCTGTTTATGGACCAATTCCCAGTGATGATTATTGGATACAAGAGCTTGTGTAAGGTTGCTAGAGTTATGGATTCCTGATTAAAGTAAATGCATCTAACTCAGGTGGCTAGGCTAGTCTGTGGGAGATGGAGTGTTTTGTGTAATATGGGTGGCAGTTATCAAATTCTTATATACAGTAGAACTCCAATTATCCTAACTTCGACTATCCGAATCGCTTAAGGCAGCCACATCAAGATGTGCGTGGAACAAGTTGAAAGGCATATTAACTGAAGAAGAGAAGGAAAAGTAGGAAAAGGAAAAAGCTCAAGAAAAGGAAAGGGAAGAGACAGGAGAAGATTGGGATGACATGCCACTTGAGGAATTCAGAAACATTCTTCTGAAAATTCCTGGATGTTCAGAAGTTAGTGCTGAAGATTTAGGAGAGTGGGTGGTGTGTGATTTGTCAGACACTGGGTATGGAATTGTGAATGATGATGAACTTATTGAAACTCACAAGAAAGTGTCGAGGAAAAAGATGACCTTAACGTTGAAGTCGGAGCAGACACGGGACCATCAGCCCGAGAGTGACCAGATGCAACTTCTCACTGCCAAGCGCATGAATACAGTCAAACAGCTTACTTTGACAGAGATTTTCAGCAAGCAATGATTTAAAAAAAAAAAATACGGGACATACATACTGTACTAATGTACAGCACTTGTAAGTGCGCTTAACATGTAACAGTTTTGCCTTTTCATTTAATTAAATAAAAACTTTTTTTCTTTTAAAATAGTTTTTTCTTCCATTTTCAACATACATCCAGTAATCAATTGAAGTAGACCCTTTTTCGCAAAAAATCCAACTATCCGAATTTTTGATCATCCGAATGGGGTCCAGTCCCAATTGATTCGGATAATTGCAGTTCTACTGTAGTTGCAGGTTTGTGTGTTTGATGCGGACAGAGGTGTGCATGTGGCCATTATGCACAGATGTCTGCATCCAGAAAGGTGATGTGGATGAGTGAATTCTGCTAAGTTTGGAGAGCGGGTGTTGTTTAGGAAGCCCCGGAAGAAGTTCAATCGTAAAAAATGTTTTCCATAAATCTGAACCACACAGTGGTTTGTCAGGTAATATTTTGAAGCAAAGATTCTTCCAATAGTCCCACAAAAAGTATGGTACAAAAGGTTCCATGCTAGTGCCCATAGCAGTGCCTTGTACCAGATAGTAGATGTTGGATTGTGAAGTGAATAAATTTTTGGTTAGAATCAAGTTGGCCAGAGAAAGACAATGCTAGCGAGTGTTGCAGGGCACATGTCAAGTTGGTGTTTGATAGCACTAAGGCCCTGCAATGGGAATCCTGGAGTAAAGAGAAGTGACATCTATGGTGACGAGAAAGGGGAAATTAATAGGACATATTTTGAATGTAATGACCAGATAGCAATTTGATTCAAATACTAATAGGAAATAATGTGTCAATGGCAAAAAGATTCACACAGGTGTTGCAATAAACACACCATTGTTATTAAATCATGTATTAATTTGGGAAACTACAGTAAATAACACATCAGTTTCGTTAATTTTATATTCTGCAATTGCTATTTCACTGAATAATCGACAAAGGATTTTATTTATTTCTGGATTCAGGTGACCAATTTTAGATTATTACAATGGAGGTATTATAATCTAATTATTTCCGGTCACTCATTCGTGTTGACAACTAACATACAGATTGCTCTGAAAAAATGATTGGGGCAGTTCCGATTCTTCGAGATTTGGCTGAAGCACAGATTTATGTGCAGAAGAACACAGAGCTCAGTAAAGTTCACATATGGTGGTCCGAGTAGAAAGTAAGGAACAGTAAACAGCAAATACAATTTGTAAGCAATGTTTTCAGCTTTTCTACCACGAACCAACAGGAGAGAATCTTGGGCAGGCAATATGAGAGCAAACAGCGTACAACCAGCCATGAAAGGAGCGTTTGGTTTTTACGTCAAGGGGATGGTGTACAGCATCCGTCTGCGATTTGTTGATTATTGTTTGGGGGGGGGGGGACACTGTCAAGAAACTGCACTCTTTCATCCCAACAATTATTAGGTATGAGGAGTACAGGTTCAGCCTGCACAACAACTAAACAGAATTTGTGCTTTGATTTGGACTCCATTGCACAGTTTTGTAGAAGTATCAAAGAAGCACATGGCACCAACGTTAAACCAATATTAAATGGGTACTAAGGAACAATTAATTTGTGGACATATTTGTTTATTTCTCAGCTTCCAAATGCATATCAAGATAAAGAATACCTCATTTTACTTATGGATACCGGGGTTATGGAACTTTCGAAACCTCATCAAAAGCCATTCAGTAGTTTTTGCTTCAACTGTGCGCAAACAAAAATTTCATAACTGTTAAACTTCTCTGCAGCTTATAATAGTTCCTCAACCTTTTTTTCAATTTCCATACTTTTTTACTGTTGCTGATTTTTCCAGATGTATAAACTTAAATACAAGATTCAATGGAAAAAAGTAGTGTTGGAAAAGAATAAAATTAACTTGCATAATTGTGCCCGTATTCAAAGAATAGCCTCATCCAAATAATTTTTTTTATATATAATTATAGTTCTTACAGCATTTAAATGACTACTGCCCATTTTTAACCAATAGGAAAATTCTGGTGCATCTTACCTTCACATTGACATCAGCATCCCTGGAGATCAGCGCTTCTAATTCTTGGACTTTGTCGTACATAGCACACAAATGCAATGGTGAGTAACCTGGAATACGAGGATAATATCGATTCACCCAGAGTATAATTGTAAGTTTAAAATGGAGAAGGAATCAAAGGTAATGACAGAAAAGTTATAAAAAAAATAAACAAAACAAACAATTTTAACTATATTTTGCATGCCCTTCTGAATCACATGACAGAAATGAAGCACAGTGCAAAGTCAATAGGTGCACACACTCTAAACCTTAACATAATTATAATATTAAAAAAATATGTTTTAATATTTTAAAACTATTTTATTATTATTATTTTATGTAACTGTGATGGAGCGCACACTCTGGTGACAATTGTCTAAACAACAATTTTCCCATTTTCCTGTACCCACCTACTTTTTCCCTTCTACATATTTCAACTTTAATTCTTTCAATGGTAAATTATTCATCATTTCTCTTGGTAACTTAGTCCAATCCCTGCCCCCTTACCTACGAAAGAGAATCTTCCTACACCCTCGTGCCTGAAATTGAGTGCCAGCTCCACGAGTTACTTTTAATTCTTACACCAATATCTTTCCACGCCTCATCACCAATAAATGCCATGTACACTCCAACGATTCTCTTCACCCTGCTCCTGTCTTCCAATGAATCCCATTCCAGATCCTTTATCATACATTTACTGACTGGGTCCTGCGATAATTTCCAGAAACAAACTCTAGTAGCCCTTCTTTGCACCCCGTCTAACTCCTGTATTTGATATCCAAAATGTGGGTCCCATACTACAACACCATATTCAAGCAATGGTCTGATCAAAGTTTTGTAATCCAATTCCCTTACTTCTCTGATACAGGGCATTTCATTTATGGCGTGTCCGGGCACATGGCAATAATCGCCCGGCGCAGCGCTGGCTCGCTTGCTGCCAAGTCATATGGACCAACGCCCGTGCTCGGGAACACCTCTTGCGTGTATCGATTTCTTATCTTATAACACGTGCTGGAAATGTTGGCCATTAGCTTCAATACACGCTTGACATCTTCGAAGAATGTTTTGGCTAACTCTCTGCGGTGTTTGTGAAGAAATGTTATTAATTTTACTTCTTATGTTTTCCCTAAGTTCCACTTCCGCATTCAAATCCCCATACGGAAGAGGCCAACATTTCCAGCACGTGCTATAAGGTAAGAGGTGTTCCTGAGCACGGGCGCTGCCCCGTATAAGTTGGCGGCAAGCGAGCCAGTGCTGTGCCGGGCGATTATTGCCGTGTGCCCGGACGCGTCATAAATGAAACACCCTGTAGATTCCTCAAACATTGTTCTACACCACCTGAGACAAATATTTTTGTTTCTCAATTTCATGTGACTTTTTACAACAGAGGGAAGCTCAAATGAAAAGATGACCTTAAAACAAAAGATTTAACCAACATTTCAAGAGAGAGTTACCAAACCAATGACAGTTTCACTCTCTCAATTGACCGAACCATTGAAACCTTCCAGAGCAGTGAATGTTAGTTGTGTTTAGCGGGAACAGTTCTGCCCCTGAAGAATGCAAAAGCAGATCGACCAAAACGTTGGCACGTCACACTGCGGCAGCACCCAAGAAGCTTGGTAGCTATTTATTTTAACTGGAGAAATCTTCGACTGCATCCAGTTCATAATTTATTAAGCTCTGCTGTTCTTCAAGAAATTAAAAAGATGACGTGAGATTTCTGTCAACTCCCCACCCCTCCTGGTGATATTTTGGTGGATTCCCCCTCCCCCATTTCACCTTACATAAATAATGGAAGCCCACTTATCAAAGTTATAGGCAGATGTAAAACCACATAATGGGCAATATCTCAGATGGCCTTTAAACATGTAAGAAAAGAATTGAGAACATGGCTAGGCCAATCCATGTGCCCACAGTAAACCTTGCCAAGACAGTGAAATGACTCGCATGACAAGCTTTACGATAGACACACATTGACTACTTGTAGCCACGCATCTTTTATTACATTGTATGATTAATGGTTTACTCAAAATATGTCTCCACTTTACTACTGTCTTCCATGATAAACAGTAACTGATTTATTTTCTGTGTCCTTCACACATTATTTCACAATCTTTTACGCTCCCGAATGAGCTGTACATCATCCCACCAACAAGTATGAAGTCCCACCAACAATTATGAAGTACCTCAATAACAGTAGAACAAAACCAATTAGAAATATGAACAAACATCTGATGTCTGTTCAAGAATTACCATGCCCACACCTGTGAATCATAGAACTGCCCTTAGGTGGACCTGTCCCACAAATATTAACGACACTCTGCACTCTCAATGGTCCCACTACTATCGGAAGAATGAATTCAGTCTTGGTCTTTTTATGTAATCATTCGAGGGTTCACTTGTCAGGAAACCAAAATCTGGATGGCTGGATGGAGATTTCAATGCACATGCTCTTGAATGCCACATTCAAGCATTACCTTTCATCCATCAGTCAAGTATGAGAGCAATATTACACGAAACACTGTACGATAGACAAATACAAATATTTTCCCCATAAATATAAAACAATTTTCAGTTCAAATGCAAATAAGAACAAGGTATTAGCAGCTCACCGTTGTCATTGATGGCGTCAAGGTCGTACGGAGTGATGCCGGGGGCAGCCAGTAGAGAACGCAGGATCCCGGGGCTTTCGACGTCTCGCTGACAGGCGAGGTGGAATGCCGTGTTCCCGTTGCGGTCACGGAACTGTGGTCGTGCTCCAAATTTAATCAGCAGCTGCACCATTGTTGGATGGTGGTGAATGATTGCCAGGTGCAGTGGTGTCTAAAATCAGGTGGATACAAATTACTGGAATTGGTTTAGTTATATTACATCACACAAAAATAATTTCAACTGCAAAGACCAAATGTGGCTTGTGGTCCAAGCATTGAGGAAATCACTGTTTAAAACTCTTTACACACACAAACACAAAAATTAGGACAGAGAAATGAGTACCACTTACCTTAAATGATGAGTGACCAGTGAGGCAGTCTCCTACATATAATGTTCCCTTGTTGATAAAGGGCTAACACCCAAAAATTACGATAGCATAAGCGTTTTCATCTGTTATTTGTTTTCATGCCCAATAAGGGGCCATCCATAAATTACGTCACAGCTCGATGGGGTGAGAGGTCAACAAATTGTGACATCGTGTGACAAGGGGGGGGGGGGATTATAAACTTTGCGACATCACATGCATAATTTGTATCACTTTTTGGCTCGTATTGTCGAGGCATACTTATTTAAACGATCATGTGGCATCTGTGGACTATATTTTTCATCATGCAAAGCCACTAACCAACATAA
>JARYHS010015152.1:0-12193 GCA_031002005.1 Vandiemenella viatica
TAATAAAACAAGATAAGTAACACCCTCACATTTTTAATACACTTTGCGCCTTTACATCACCTCACGATCACAAAACCAACAGTACCATGGAGGAAAGAAATATATGGAGACGACGCAAGAGACCTTCACCACGCATTGAAGTGAGCCGGGCGGAGGAGGAGTGGGGGGGGTGGCCGCACCCATACAGACACGGGTATATGTACAAAAACCTCAAGGGGACTCTAGGATAAACGTACGCCGCAATCTGGTGATGGATTATTATGTAACTCGATGAGACAAATAAAAAATGAAGAATAAATTTTTTGATATCCTGCTTAGTTTTCGAGATATTCTGTCTCAAATGTGAAATGTTTTTGGTTGAAATTCAGAAGAAAAAATTGGTCAAATTTGATGATGGATTCTTATTTAAAAAGACGAGACAAATAAAAATAAAGAATAAAATTTTCGATATCTCGCCTAGTTCTCGAGATATACTGTATCAAAAGTGAGGTGTCTTGAGTTGAAATGCAGAAGAAAAATTTCGCAAAAGTCAAATTTAATGATCGATTCTTATGTAACACGACGAGACAAATCGAAAATAAAGAATAAAATTTTTCGATATCTTGCTTAGTTTTCGGGATATACTGGGATTGGGTTGATATGGCCTGGACAAAAATTAATTCTGCCAAAGCCACAATGAATTACATGGTGGACATGCAGAATGGATATTTCAGTTTTTTTACTACCACTTGTGGTTAGGTTGAAATGCGGCCTAGACCAGAATAAAAATAGTTATCTTGTTACCATACATCGTAAGCTTAATTGGGAATACTGGAAGTAGTTTATATCGCGATACACGTTTTGTCACTAACTTGGTTCTCATGAAATTACTAACAGTAATAGATAAATTCTTTGTCCCTTATGGAACAACAAAACCATTCTGGTACAGACTGCATTTAGACCTAACCACAATCTCCATTAAATTGCCGCTACAGAATCAAACTATGTAGACACACCCACACACGCGTATTTGAATCGCAAACTGTATTTGCGGTAACAACATCGTTTGCTTCATCAAGATTCCTAGATTGCATAGCATAATTTAACACATTTAATTTCATCATACACTGTCAGTATAAACTGCAACGTGACGAAAGAAAGCGCAATACTAAATTCACTGAATCGCGATGTAAAACACACCCTTTAAATCTCATTTTCAACACTCGTTAAAAAGTAATGCTAGTCTATTATGTGCAAAATAGCAAGGTATGCTGATTTTCTACACTACACCAAAAATTTGAGAACAAAGTCATCCCATTGAGAGCTATGACTAAAATTTATAGACAGGCACCAAAAGTTTTGCAATTCCTACTGAACACTTCAAGAATAATAATTAGAATGCAACTTACTTATGAAATGATATTCCAGGTTCTTTCCTCTCTTGCCTATGTTGTGCAACCATATGCAACACAAGATGGCATTAAAGAAAACTTAGACACATTACAAAATGAAATAATCACAGCATCAAACACAATGTGAACTTTGCATTTGTATGGGTTCGCAATATGGCCGCTGCCGCCAACGCGAAAGCGCGAGAGTTTAGAGCCGGCGTAACAGATTTAAACGTCACTTCTCCTCCATATATTTCCTTCCTCCATGACAATATCACTCGACTTTCTTGCTCTCTCTCTGCCCGAGCCCGCGGACCAAAGATCATTGTAACGTAAGAGTTACAGATTACAAAAATAAACTACTTACTGTATACCATGGAGGAAGGAATATATGGAGACGAAATAACGCCAAATCAGTGAAACCTCATAAAAAAACTTCGTCTCCTACTTTGCATGCGCTTCGGCCACCGGCGGCCATAGGAACCCCGAAACATTGGGCTGTTTGCACTGTGTATGCTGCTGTGAATATTTCGTTTTCTAATATTTCAAAGTGTTTTTTATAATGCCAAGTTGTGTTGCATACGGTTACACCAAACAGACAAGATAGGAAATAACCTGGAATAACGTTTCGTAACTAAATCATATTGAAATTATTGTTCTTCCAATGTTTTATAAATAACGGCAAGATTAGAGCCTATCGGTATAAATTTATTCATTACTCTCAATAGGATGATATCGTTCTCAAATGTTTGTTGGTGTAGTATAAACAATCAGCATATGTTACTACTTTGCACCTAGCCTTATTGTAAACAAGTGTTGAAAGTCTAATTTAAGTGGGTCAAGTTTACATCGCGATACAGTGAATGTTCATGCTTTAGTCCAGTTTCAGTTTACACTGAAAGTGTACGATGAAATTAATTGTGATAATTTGTGCCGTGTGAACTACTAAACTTTATGAAACAAACGTTGCTGTTAATCCGATATGTGGTTGGCTATGTATTTCATGTATTTAGATCCATATAGTTTGATTTTATAGAGGCTATATTAATGGAAATGTGGGTAGGTTGAAATGCGGCGTTTACTAGAAAGGTACAAACAATTTAGTTATTATTAGTTGTTACTAATTTCATGAGCATTATGTTAGTGACACAATGTATATCGCGATGTAAACCACTTCCATCTAAACTTCTGACTTTTGAGGAATGGTAAGAAGAGAAATCAACTGATGTTGCTGGCAAAGTTACATAGGCTACTAACAGTACAATATCTTCTCAGTAAGCTCAGAAGCTAAGAGGTCTTTTGAAGGGTTCTTTTTTTTAAAATAAAAACTTAATAAAACTTCTAAGCATTGACTTAACCTAACCTAACCACCTCAATTTGGAGACACCATATCTCGAGTACTAAGCGAGATATCGAAAATATATATTATTCACTTTCGAGTTATCTTGTCGTGTTTTATAAGAATCTATCATCAAATTTGACCTTAGGGAAATTTTTCTTCTGAATTTCAACCCAAAACTCCTCTCTCTTGAGACAGTATATCTCGAGAACTAAGCACGACATCAAAAAATTTAATTCTTCATTTTTGATCTGTCTCGTCGAGTTACATAATAATCCATCATCAAATTACGGTGCCGCGGTTGTCTTATGATTCCCTTGAGATTTTTTCGCCTTTTCCCGTATTTCTACAGCCAAGCAATATGGCGGCCTCCCCACCCAACTTCTCTCTACCCGGTTTCACTCCAGTGCGTAGTGAAGGTCCCTTGCGTCGTCTCCATATATTCCTTCCTCCATGTACTTGGAGTCGTAGCGTAGGTTTTACACCTGTCCCACTTCGAAGCAGATTAATGAATTTAGCACAATTTTTGAATTTGCCGAGAAGTTACTGAAACATATAATAACACCATTACTTTTCCTTGAATTCAATGTTCAACAGTTTTTCTTAAATTCACTTTGTCTTTACACTTTTTTTAACATTACACCAATAATTTTGATTATTACTCAAAGTATTTCCACTGTCTATATCAGTTCACTATTTACATTTTTGCTAGTCACTAAATCTGACATCATAGGCACTGTATAGCGTCCAAATCTATTATTTTTCGTTCGCACTGACACGTACACTCAGTTCAGATTAAACATGTTCAAATTTCAGTCTTAACCATTACATTTATCATCATGCTACTTTCTCGTCACAACAAAGCATTAACAATAACAATACATATTACTATGAACCATTGGGTTGCTTTCCATGTTTCTTTTATGAAGCTATTCTGTTTTAAGACCAATACAATATTACTTTGTTAATTACTTAACATTTTACCTTTTTGGTCCTTTTTTCTATACAATTTTAAATCAATTACATTTCTTAGCCCTAATATTTTATTAGATTTGGATAAGCAAGCAAATAGGCGCTCGCGTTTGGAGTAGTAACAATCTTAAAAGGTTAGTGATAGATTTTAAAGAATTTTTTTACCTCTGAATTTATTTCGCAACACTTTTGTTTAGTTTTCACCAAAATCACATCTCCGAAAACGACTGGATAGTGGAAATACTTGCCTCCGTGAATAAAACTTAAGCGTCTTGCATACATATAGTTTTACCGTGGCTTTTTTCTTCCGCCTCTTCCAATTTATTTCTACCGTTTTTTCATGTTCTTCCAGACCTTTATGTAATTTCTTTCTTGTTTCCCAGTTATCCTTTTTATGAGACCGTTCATCTACTTCTCTTGTACTTATATCAGGTGGGTACTCTTTTCTCAAATAATTTGAACCAATTTGGCGTCGGCCGTCATCGATTGTATCCTGCAACAATACTTCCATCGCTCCCTTTTCATCTTTCCCGTCGAAAGAAGCATAAGTAGCGGCGTCGGAATCACCGTGTCGGAAAATTACATTGGTTCCCTTGTGGCTACCTGGTACATTTTTATTTTCTTCGGTTCCTATCTGCGATACATTTTCATCCTCTTCTTCGTCATAACTCCTTATAAAAAATATCCTTATTCCACTTTCATAATTTTCTTCATATTCATTCTCGCTACGTATGGTACTTCTATATTCGTACTCTTCTCCATCGCTGCTAGGAACATTTTCACTTTCTTTACTCTCGTTAATACTTAAAGATAGCTCGCTACCATTTCCTGCTAATTCTTCTTTCTCGTCTTTCTCGTCTCTTGCGTCGTCTCCATATATTTCCTTCCTCCATGACTATGCGTTGCTCTTAGCGCTGCTCCAGTATAAACACCTCCATTGTCGACAATGTTTCACTTCTCTTCGCTTTGCTAGTATCGCCGCTCTCATCGTTTATCGCAGCTCCAACATAAACGCACCCTTAGACAGTTCATGAGGGTATCCACAAATAATAGTAACTAGACGACCCCTGTGAAAATTTCACTCATAAAATACGACGAATAGTGTGGTTGAATGCTTGTAATATAATAAAAAGTAGAACCGCATTTTGTGGAAAATATTTTTTGTATAGTGTAATAGGTACGCATCAAAACATATTAGGAAACAGTTAGGAAATTTTAAAACACACTGTATATACGACAAACTGCCACTGACGTTAACAGAACACAAAAAACCTGAACAAAATGCACACAGCATATCGAGATCACTGTGATATGTATTGATATATTGCTGTGCGAATAAAATGTTTACATTCAAATTACATAACAAAACAAAAATGTTTCCGTAACAGAAAACAATATCCGAAAAACTACAGTTTATTGACATCATTGTGATATCTGCTGCTGCAATCTAGGGACATGTGTCTGAACTGTTTCATATGCACGACCACTTTAAGCATCAAATTCCGAAAAATTCTTACTTAATTTATCATTTTACCTAATTGGAAACCTTAATCTTTAAAACGATGTGTGATTTACCGATTTCGATTAGGTATCGAAGGAGATAAATGACTCGAAAAAAAACACGTTTTTAGAAATAATATTTATACCTTTGCCTTTAAAGGGTCGAATTCAAAAAAAGTTCCTTTTATAAAATATGGTGTGACCAAAGCCAACACTTTGATCTTTAAAATGATATCTGATTTATTGATTTCGGTTAGGCATCAAGCGAGAAAAAAAAAGTTTTAGAAATGATGATATTTTGTCCCTTAAGGATTGAATTTGGAGAAAGTTCTTTTTTAAAATATGATGTGACCAAAGCGGATATTTTATTCTTTGAAACGATACCTCATTTATCGATTTCGGTTAGATATCAAGGGAGATAAATGGCTCGTGACAGAAAAATGCCTTGTGCAAAAATTTATACTATTGCCCTTTAAGGGTCGTATTTTAAAAAACACCTTTCTTAAAATATGGTTTAACCAACCAAAGACCTTACGAAAATCTCATTCTTTAAAATGATACCTAAGGTACAAATTTTGTTTGATTATCAAGGGAAAAAAATGACCGGAGACACAAAAAACTCATTTTAGAAGTACTGATATTTTTGACCTTTAAAGGTTCAATTCAGAATAATTCCTTTCTTAAAATATGATGTGACCACAGCGGAGATCTTAATTTTTAAAATGATACTTCATTTATCTATTTCGATTATATATTAATGGAGATAAACGGTTTGTGACACAAAGATGCGTAGTAGAACCATTAATAGTTTTTCCCTTTAAGGGTTGAATTAAAAAAAGAAAAAATCTAATCTGAGACATTACTCTTTATAATCCTACTTGATTTATCGATTTCGGTTAGATAACCAAGGAGATAATTAGCTCGAAACACAAAACACGCATTTTAGAATATTGACATTTTTGCCCTTTAAGGGCCAATTACAAACAATTCCTTTCTAAAAACATAATCTAACCACGGCGAATACATTAATCTTTAATATTATTTCTCATTTATGTATATCGGTTAGATATGATCGGAGATTTAATTTAATTTAATTGCAATAAAGCACAGGCTCCGGTGGAAATTTCCCTACACACCCAACTTCCCCCTATCCTGCACCCACCTACATTTGCCCTCTACAAATTTTATCCTTAAATTCTTTCAAAGTTTTCGGTAAATTATTCATCATTTCTCTTGGTAACTCATTCCAATCCCAGACACCCTTACCTAAAAAAGAAAATCTTCCTACACCCTTGTGCCTGAAATCGAGTGCCAGCTTGTGGTCATGGTCATCTTTTCCCTTCCATGAACTACTTTTCATACCTATTGCAATATCTTTCCATGCCTCAACGCCAGTATACGCCTTGTACACTCCCATGACCCTCCTCATCCTACTCCTGTCTTGCAATGAATACCATTTCAGCTCCTTTATCATATCCGTCACTGATTGCATTCTGCGATATTTTCCAGAAACAAATCTAGCAGCCCTTCTTTGCACCCTCTCCAACTCCTGTATTTGATACGTAAAATTAGGGTCCCATACTACACTACCATATTCGAGCAATGGTCTGACCAAAGTTTTGTAACCCAATTCCTTGACTTCTCTCGTACATCCCCTCATCACTCTCTCCAACAAGTGCAGAACTTTGAAACCTTTTCCTACCACCTGTCCTATGTGTCCTGCCCAGTTAAGTTTGTTATCAAAAGTAATTCCAAGATATTTACATTTCAAATCTTCAGCAAGCAATTCTTTCCCCACCTTATATTCATAATTAACCTTTTGTTTTTTATTTTTGTATCTAATAAGCTGACTCTTCTTTGCATTTATCTTCATTCCATGTTTACCAACCCAATTAGATATTCTGTCCAGATCACCCAGCAAACTGTTTACAATCCCCTATCGTTTTGATTCTTTTATACAGCATTATGTCATCTGCAAACAGTCTAATTTCAGATAGTAAACAATCAACACAATTATTCATTAGAATAATGAATAGCAATGGTCCCAATACGCTACCCTGTGGCACACCCATTTTTACTTCAACTTCTTATGATACTACATTTCCTACCCTAACTTTCTGTTTTCTACCTTTTAAAAATTCTTCTACACAGCAAATGACTTTCTTATCCACTCCAATGGTTTTTACCTTATTTACTACCATTTTATGGCTTACTCTGCCAAACGCCTTTGATAGATCTAGAGCTACACTATCAATTTGGCCTCCCTTGTCCATTTCATCTGAAATATCTTGTATATATCCCACCAACTGAGATTCGCGTGAATATCCTTGCCTGAACCTATGTGGCCTGCTTGAAAACCACTTATGTTCCTCACATATATTTCTGATGTGGTTGCATATCAATCTTTCCATTAATTTACCTACCACTGATTTCAAACTAATTGGCCTGTAATTCTCAACCCTATTTCTCACCCCTCCTTTATGTACCGGTACTACTATTGCTCTTTTCCAGTCCTGTGGTAAGCAGCAAGTATCCAGACTCAATTTAAATCATATTTCAAGATAAGGTACAATGTCACATTCGGCTATCTTTAAGATATCTGTAGTAATATTATCTTCACCAGCCCCTTTATGTTTTTTCAGCTTTCTTATTTCCTTCACGATTTCCTCGGGATGAATATCAAATTTTTTACTATCGTCATTTCTAATTGTGTTCTTAAGCTCGTTCTCCGAATTAGACCCTCCTGTTTCTGATTCATTGTCCCTAATGCTTTCACTGAACCAGTTACTTAAAATCTCTGTCTTTTTCAAATCGTCAGTAACTTCTTCTCCATCCTTATCGATAAGTGTCTCTACACCCTCCCTTCCCCTCAGTTTCCTGATATAGCCATAGAAATTTCTAGATGCATCAGTCAATGGTCCTCCTGCACTGACAATACTCTTCATAAACCCATCTTTAGCCATTTTCTTTGCTGTTATTAATTCCTTGTTTAGTTGTTTTAAATATTCCTACTACCCTGCTGTCTCTTAACTCTATTATGTTCTTTTCTTATCAACCTCTTTATCCTCCTCACTTCCCTATTATAGTACATAGGCTCTCTACTTCTCTTTATTTTCTGCCTTGGAATAAATTTTTCTTCCCCCTTTCTTATTATCTCCTTGAACTCTTCCCACCTTGACTCTACTGTACTTGAGCCTTCCTTCCAGTACTGAATAAATGGCTGAGATAAATGGCTCGTGACACAAAAAACCGCTTCGGAAGTATTGATACTTTTGCCCTTTAAGGGTCGAATTCCGAAGAATTTCTGTCCTAATGTATGATGTCACCAAAGCGGAGATGTTAATCTTTAAAATGATACTTCATTAAACGATTTCAGATAGGTATCCAGGGAGATAAATGACTCATAACACAAAAAACATCATTTTAGATATATTGACATTTTCTTCCTTTAAGGGTCGAATTCCGAGGAATTCCTTTCTTAAAACCTTAATCTTTAATTTGATACCTCATTTATCTATATCGGTTAGATATGATGGTAGATAAATGGCTAGTGGCACAAAAAAAGCGATGGAGAAATATTAATACCTTTGCCCTTTAAGAGTCAAATTCAGAAAAATTACTTTTTAACAATTTGATTAGAATAAAGCGGAGACCTTAATTTCTAAAATAATACCTCATTTCGGTCGGTTATATATGAAGGGATAAATAGCTCATGATAAAAAAAAAAAATACCTTGTGGAAATAATGTTAATTTTGCCTTTTAAGGGTTGAATTACGAGAATTTCCTTTCTTGAAATATAATATGACCACGGCGGAGACCTTAACATTTAAAATGATACCTCGTTTATTTATATCGGTTAGATATGACGTGAGATAAATAGCTCGTGACACAATAACGAGTTGCAGAAATATTGATACCTTTGCCCTTTAAGGGTCGAATTCCGAAAAAATCCAGTCTTAATATATGATGTCACCAAAGCGGAGATCTTACTCTTTAAAATGATACTTTATCGAACGATTTCAGATAGGTATCCAGGGAGATGAATAACTTGTAACACAAATAACAAAATTTTAGAAAAATTGTCATTTTTACCCTTTAACGAAGAATTCCTTTCTTAAAATATGATGTGATCAAATTGGAGACCATAAGCTTTAAAATGAAACATCATTCATTGATTTTCGTTAAGTATGAAGGGAGATAATGACTACTGACAAAAAAAACCTTATAGAAATAATATATATGATGATGAGTTGCTAAGGGTAGATTTGCAAGGTGATAAAAAAGAAGAAGAATTAGGGTGTTGGCTGCTTACCGCAGTATAAGAATGACTGGCAAATATAAGGCTCTCGGGGGGTAACTAAATATGTATGTATTCAGAGTTTAGAGGTAAGCAAAGAATGGTCATTATTGTTGAGGATTTAAATTTACAGCAATCAACTGGGATGAAAACAAGGTAACTGATTCAAGGGAACAGAAATTTCTAAGTATTACCGTAAGGAATGGAGGCTTAACACACATGGTAGAGTATAGAGCACAAGTGTATCAAACATGTTGGATATCTTCCTAGTAACAGTTTTTGATAATCTTTTGGGGTCTCAAGAAATCAATGGAATAAATGACCATGAAGCAGTTTAGATGGATACTGGAAGTTACAGTAAACCTCTGGCCTAAATTGAAAGTGGTAATATGTGCAGTTATGTAAAGTCACATATTTCAGAATTGAAGAGATATTTTAATGGAAGGTTCAGTATATGGAAGAATAGTAGAGTTGAAGTGGACAATCCACTAAACAAATAGAAATACAGAACCTAATCAACCTATTTAGCAATAGTGACTTTAGGAAGCTAGAGAGGCTAGTAGGAAAAGAACATACAAAGAATTAAGAGACAGCAAGGCAGTAGGCAACACTTGAAACAACAAGGAATTAATAGCAGCTAAGAGGAAATCTAGGTACAGGTATTTTTAGACCTTATGAATGCTCTGAATAATGTTCTAGAAATTTCTGTGGCTATTTCGGAAAAGAATTATAGATATGGGTGGAGAAGAAGTTAATGAGATGTGTGAACGAAGGCTTTCCCGGCGTGTCGCTGCAATATAATCTTCGCAGGTTCGTTGCGGGATTGTGTGGGTGAAAGACAAGCTTTCGGCTACGAACTCTGCCGCCTTCTTCAGGCCTGAGTTCGTCGCCGAGAGTTCGTCTTTTACCCACAAAATCCCGCAGCGAACCCGCGAAAATTATATTGCATATTAATGAAAATTTGAAAAACAGCAAAGATACTAAATAAAAAGTTTGAGGAAACCATTAGGAGAAGCTTGTCCACACAAGTACAAATGAGCAGAAATAAATATTTGAAATTCATTTTGAGGGATGTTATGAAAGTACTAAGACAGCTAAAAAGCTGCTGTTGAAGATAATATTACTGCAGATGTATTAAAGACATTGTGTAGTGACCCGTTTCGATTAAAGACTATTTTTTTTATCTTAATAATCCTGGATTTAATAAAAATGCTGTAAGACCAAATATTATATATATATAAAAATAGACGTATCACTATATTTTACTTTTCAGCCACCACTTCCTAGCACAGATCACTGGAGTTTTTGTGCGGAAGTAGCATGGAGTTTCCTGTCATGCGCAACGATGGCCGAATGCCGATAGCTGTGGGGATGTGGGAGATATGATGGTTAAAAGTTGTAGAGGCAGGGCACTTTCATATTTCGACCAAAGACTTGTGTATCCTAATACTTCTCTTTTCTACCACAGCTACATAGGATAGACCATTGGTGTTTGTGTACAGTAATAGCACTGAATCTCCAATCGTGCACTATGGTGGTTAGATGTGGAGGTGTGGGAGATATGGTGGTTGAAATTGTTCGACCTGCGGCACTTTCATATTTCTATCAAAAACGTATGTTTCATGGTGTATCACTTTTCAGCCGAAACTATCTAACGCAGATCACTGGAGTTTGTGTGTGGTAGTAGCACAGAGTCACCCGTCTATCACAACGTTGGCCGAATTTCAGTAACTGTGGGAGTGTGGTAGATATAGTGGTTGAAAGAGGCCAATCAAAGATGTTTTCGTATTTCAATCAAAGACATGTATCTCCGTATATGTCACTTTGGTGCTACAACTACAAAGCGTAGACCATTGGTGTTTGTGTTTGGTAGTAGAATCGTGTCTTCGATCGTGGTTAGATGTCGGTATCTATGGGGGTTTGGGAGATATGGTGGTTTAAATTGGTCGACTTGCGGCTCTTTCATATTTCTACCAAAGACGTACGTGTCATGGTGTATCACTTTTCAGCCAAAACTATCTAGCGCAGATCGCTGGTGTCTGTGTCTGGCAGTAGTACAAAGACACCCGTTGATCACAACGTTGGCCAAATTTCGGTAACTGTGGGAGCGTGGGACATATGGTTGTTGAAAGTGGCCGATCAACGATATTTTCATATTTCGACCAAAGACATGTGTCTCCGTATATGTTACTTTGCTGCCACAACTATATACCATAGACCATTGCTGTTTGTGTGTGGTAGTGGTATCGTGTCTCCTGTCGTGCAATATGGTGATTACATGTCGGTAGCTATGGGGGAGGGGGGGGGTAGGAGATATGGTGGTTGAAAGTGGTCGACGTAAGGCATTTTCCTTTTTCTATCAAAGACGTGTGTGAATCTATATTTCATATTGCAGTCAGAACTAAAGAGCGCAGACCACGGGCGTTTGTGTGTGGTAGTAGCCTGGAGTCTTTAATCGTGCACTATGGTGATTGTATGTCGGTAGCTATAGGGTTGTGGTAGATATGGTGGTGCAAAGTGGTGGACCCGATAAAAATTAAACATGTGTATCTCTATATTTCTCTCTACAGCCAAAACTACCCATCGCAGTCCACTGGTGATTGTGTATGGTATTAATCTTGTCGTGACCCTGCCAGCTTATTGATAAGAGCCGACAGGGTAACTTCCACTGGAGCCGTGGATAAGGATCGATCATAGGAGATAGACTATAGGTC
>JARYHS010015157.1:0-56347 GCA_031002005.1 Vandiemenella viatica
TTCAAGTTGAATCATTACATTTGAACAGCGATTTAGAATAAGCGATAAATTTAAAAAAATAAATGAGATCCTACAAAAATTTCTTGTAAAAATAGGCCAAGTCTCGTGCTGGTGCAGTAACAAAATGTTATGAGACCTTCTTCTGAGCCAAGTATACACTTTATATCGTGAATGTATTCACTTCACTGTGTGAAACAGAATGGTTCCTCTCGGTCTTATAGATTTTATTTAGAATAAAAAACTTATGGTGTGTTTGTCATTGTGCATGCCATGTTTCAGTAAACCTATACAAGTACGTTGGAAGTATTACTTTATCAAACTTACAAATACCTTAAAGCCAAGATTTCCCTCGCACTTTTACGAATTTTAGAAGCATATATTAGGCCTTCCATTTCAGTAAAAAATATGACATGCATAATAGCCAAGCCACCACATATTTTTTTTTAATTGTAAATAAAATCTATAACACCGAGAGAAACCATTCTGTTTCACAAAGTGAAGTGAATACACACTGTAAAGTGTAGACTTGGCTCAGAAGAAGATCTGATAACGTTTTGTAACTACACGAGCACAATACTTGGCCTATTTCTACAAGAATTGTATTTGTTAGTTTATAATAAACGTGGACTGTGAAGGAAGCTCCTTCAGACCGTCCCTGGAGCATGGAGGTGAGAGAGACCCACATGAGGGGAATCAGGTGTGACGAGGGCACAGCGGCTAGTTCACTCAGCAGTCACTGGGAAACGGTAAAGGTAGTTCAGGCTGGCGAGTCCTACGTGGGTATTGGCAGAGGAATTAGGAGGTGCCTGGGAGAGAACGGATTACAGAGACGAGAGAGTGGGGTAAGGGACAGGAATAAATTAAGAGGGAAATGCTTAAAATTTCTCCAGGAACTCTGATAGAATTTAGAATAAAAATTCTTGGATTGCGAACTAGAGCACGAAAATTATATGAAAAAGTTACTTGCTGGGCAGAGGAATTCTTAAAAGCCAGAAAGCAAAGTGTTTCGGAAATACAGAATCAAAATAATATGGGAATACCACAGGGTAGTGTATTGGGACCATTGGTGTTCATTATTCTAATGAATGACTGTGTTGATGGATTACGATCAGAATCTAGGTATTTTGCAGATGATAAGAGGATCAAAACAGGTGAAGACTGTGAACAGCTGCAGGGTGACCTGGATAGAATATCTAAATGGGTAGGTCAGCATGGAATGAAGATAAATGCCAAGAAGAGTCAGCTTATTAGGTACACAGATAAAAAAAACTAAAGTTTAATTATAATTATAGGGTGGGGACAGAATTGGTTGTTGAAATCTTGAAGTGTAAATACCTGGGCATAACGTTTGACAACAAACTCATCAGGACAGAGCACATTGGCAGTGTTGCCACCTTTCAAAAACAAAAGTCGCTAGACCGGGTCGAAAAACTCACTAGATTACGGGATATTTAGAACTAAAATATTCGCTAGAAATCACTAAATAAAATAAAGGAAAATGGTTATGTAAGTAATATAAAAATATTTTAATAATTAGTATTTTCAGTGAATTCAACATGATATTGTATTAAAAGTCAATATCAAATTCTTCAATCTATATTTCTTCATCATCATCTTGGTCTATCGCTGGAATTTCAGAACTTGCAGATGTGGAAGGATGAGATGAATCGTCAGTCTTAGATCTTTGCCAACTGCAGCAATTACATCAACCGGAAGCCCGTAACTGTAACGATTTTTTTTCACAATTTTTAACTGATTCCTTATAAAAAGTATTTACAGCCATTCTAATTCTCAATTTCCTTTTAGCAATATTCATTGTACTCAAAATCCTCTCTATTGCCGAATTCGAGTGAGGAAGTTATAAAGCGGATATGGTTAAATTAGATAACTCCAAAAAAGCTATTTATTTCAGCAGCATTCCAGTATTTTCGTACTTCAGCCCAAAATTCAATGACATTGTTTGTAGCGTTCCATTGAACATAATACCATGCCATTGCTGTAGCAGTTTCTCAACTTTCTTCCATTTCAGAGGCAAGATCTACTATTTTGTTATCTTTGCCCTAGCGAAGAGTATTTTCCGCACTCAAAGGACACATTTTCTTCCAAATAATCTAGTTGAAAGGAAGCGAGTATATTTTTTAGAAACTAAGGTTGAATATCACTAAAAATCACCAAATAAATTTACTAAATCTAGCGACAAAATCGCTAAGGTTGGAACATTGCACATTGGGCAGGTGGTAGGAATAGGTTACAAAATCCTTCATTTACTGAAGAGGGTGATGAGAGGATGTACCAGAAAAGTTACGGAGCTGGGCTACAAAACTTTGGTCAGACCATTGGTTGAATATGGCGGTGTAATTTGGGACCCGCATTTTGGTTATCAAAATACAGGACTTGGAAGGTGTGCAAAGAAGAGCAGCCAGATTTTTTGTGGAAACTATCGAAGACCCAGTCAGTAACTAATATGATAATGGAGCTGGATTGGGAGTGATTGGAGGAAAGGTGAAGGGTGTGCTGGGAATGTACAGGGCATATGTTGGTGGCGGGGCTTGGAGGGATATCGTTCAAAGAATTAGGAATAGTGCATGGAAGGAGAAAGGCGACCATGACCACAAGCTTGGGCTCGATTCGATGCATAAGGCAATGGTAAATTTTCTTTTGTTGGTACGTGTGACCGGGATTGGAACAAATTACCAAGTGTAATGATGAAAAATTTACCAAAAGCGCCTAAGAAGTTTAAAATTAAAAGTTGTAAATCGGAAAAGTAAATGGGTGAGGAATTTAACACTCCAACTATAAAAGAAAATTTAAATATTTAAAAAAGGCGTAATTAGATAACTTGGGGAATTGCCACCGGAGTGTTAGCTCCATCGAAATTAAATTAATAGTAATAAAAAAAATTACCATCGGGAAGTATCATCCGTTGCTGTTAGCTTAACAAAAATCATCAGTCTGGTAACTTCATTGAATTACTTTTTTTTTATTGCAGAATAAGTAACATAAAGTGTATTAATTCGTATACTGCAAGATTCAGAGAGGAACTATGCTAATATGATGGCTGTCTTAAGGGAAAAGCAGGCCCTGAAATCCCCGCTGCAGCTGCTCAGGTCTTGAGTCGCGAAGTTGGCACCCCTGTTCGACTGTTCTTCTGGCTGCCTTGTTTCGCGGGGATTACCGGAAGTTTGGCAATTTGCTAATGCGGCTGCGAGGTGGGGGCAGTAATTTGTACGTCTTAAGCCACCACTGCGGCCTCGTCTGCCCGCCCCGTCGCCATTGTACCCACTCGCATTAAACATCCCTAATCAGTTTTCTCTTCCTCAACACGAGGGAGGTCGAAGAGTCCAAACCTAGTCAACCATCACTATACTTTATTTTGATGTGTTTGACAATGTTAATTTATTCTATTAATTTAAAAGAAATACAGTTCTGACAATACCTTCACAATCTGCGCTACTTACTTTTCACATGCTCATTCATCAGAAGTGACAATCTATACTTATAAAACGCTAGTTTTGGCAATATATCACGCCATGACGTCACATTATAACGTCGGACTATGATGTCAAGCTCCCCGCCCCCGCTTCACAACAAACAACGAACGGAGATGTTGGAGGATATGCGCATTAGTTAATAACGGTACTATTTAGCTATGCATCCACGAATGAATAAATTGTTAGGACACAAAGAAAAGTACGCTTCCCGTTGAAATCAATATGTTAATTATTACTTCTTGCTTCTTCTTAATTAAAATTAGTTCGACGTAGATTTTTCTTATAAAGTGTGAACAGCGATACTGTTGTTACAGTAAGCTAACAAATATCTACATTACACCATTACCTCATTTTCAAGATAATTAACGTTATATGATGAATATTTTACTTAGTTAGCGAAGAAATGAATTGCTAAAATACTGCATTATACCCGTCATTTTTCACAGGCTTACAAGATATTTATATCCAATATAGATATTTTAAATCACTGTTATAATACACTTGAAGGAATGATTTGCCGAAACACTAAAATAAAAGTATGTACTGCGTTTAAATTAATATATTAATTATTAAGTGTATTACTGATGTCACTATAATAAACATACGTAAATATTTGCAGAAAGTCAAAGTTAGATCGCAATACAATGAATGTATTCGCACGCGGGTAATAGCATCTATGAATTCTGAACAAAAATATTAGTAGAAGTTGTGGTTATGTCGAAATTCAGATAGGACCAGACAACTGACACAATTTTTACAGACGATGATATTTTTTAGTAAATAATTTATGCTGCTTTCATAAGCTCCAAGTTACAGAAGTTATGGTATTTTTATATGGATGGAAGTTGTTCCCTATTTATTGTGCTGAATAAGACCTGGACCAGGAATAAAACCAATATCAGGCGCTATAGAATTAGATTTTAGGATTGCTAATTTATTTTTAATTTAATTGGTTCCATAATTCTGACGTCATTCATTCAGTAGAACTTCCATCTGTATCGCTGTGTAAACTACAACCAAAATATGTAGAAATTACAAAATAGGTTGTGAGCATTACATAACAACAATTCTATTTACTTAGTCAACCGCAGAGGAATGAACTGTGAGAACACTCCGATAAACCCGTCATTTTTGACGGGTTTTGAGTCTAGTTTGTTAATAATAAGGTATTTCATCTTTTTTCACAACTTATTTCATAACGGTTTTTAAGAGTGTTGACACGAAATTTCAACCAGATGTAAGTTGGAATCAGAATTCGCGAGAACCCACGCCTTGCGCTAGACAAGACTACGACACGGGACACAGTAACTGGTGGTAGCAGGTACACTAAATTCAATAAAAATTGCGAGTACTTTACAAACGAAAGTAAGACTGTGAACTGAAAACACGCTTTTATAACAATGTCAAATAATAGGTTAAAAATAATTTTTAAAAATAAAGCTTTCGTTCACTAGTGATAGGCTGTCCCAAAATTAGGTATATTTTTTTTTAATAAGCTTATGAGTAGGGTTCGGATCTTTAGGACAAGTCATATTTTTTTCCTGTCTTCTTTTTGAGCTGAAATGCTGAATTAAACACTGATTCAAGGTTTCTGATCGTATTTAAATGTATTTTATAGAGCATGTATATGCATATTCAGACCATTTTCCTACGTTTGGTCATATTTCGATATTATTTATGGTCATATTTTGAGAAAAAATCTGGTAGTTTTTTAATAGTACCGGGAATTCACTAGATATAAATGAGGAGAAATTAAGATAACTGTACTTCTGTTATACAGGTGGGGGGGGGGGGGGAAGCTAATTTTCACTGTGGTCAGAATTCACCAGTCAAGAATTAAAGTTATACATTATTGTCACTCTCTAAACGTAATGTTCCGTCCGCCTTTTAACCTCGACAATGCAGCAGAAGCATGCCTGTGTCGATCTGCGTCAATCAGTATCTCAATGTAATATCCTCAGTCATCGCTAAATCTGCAGTGGATCAGTGAGTAGAACTACCACCATGCCGAAAGCAAAATTTTCTGAAAGTGCGAAGCTAAGTGAGGGAATTTAGAGAGGAGTATTTTAGTACAGATGAAAGAGTTCTATTCGGTAAATTATGTGAAATTAAACTGACTTCAACAAAACGATTTAAAATTTAATTTCCTAATAGTGTAGCGTGTGCACGAAAGCAAATTTTGCTGTCTTCATGAAAGCGATACTACTAGATAAAATAAACGATGTTTAATTGACCATGTTTTGATGTATAGTAAATTTAAATGTTTGGTCATATTTTGTTATTTTTAGGTCATATTTACCCATTTTTAAGGTTATATTTGCCTGCATATTTCGCTATTTTTTTGATCATGAAGATCCGAACCCTACTTATGACAAGTATAAAGTAATTGATCTAGAAATAACTAGGGCTATATGATATATCAGTTATTATATTTTTAATTGCTAACTATTAGTAGAGTCAATATGAAAAGGGAATAGAGAGCACCCTACGCATTTTTTGCATTTAAGGTTCTTTTTTTTTCTGCTCAATGACTATTTTCTTATTTTAAGCTTATTTCAAAAATTAAGTTATAATAAATTTTGGGAAGTCATATCGCTGTTGAACAAAATTTTATATTTAATTTTTTCTTAACTTTTTAGTTCACATTGTTACCAAAGGGTGTTTTTATTACTTTAAACTATAACTGCAATATTTGAATTTATTTAATTAACATGATACGCGGAAAGCAACCAATAAATAATTCACTAGACGTCAGTAAAATTTCAAAAGTTGATACTTGACAATCAAAGGGAATTAAGCGCTGAGATAAGACGAAGAAACGATCTTAGAGTGAGATAATTTCAGGAGTACAATGCGGGATGTTAGTGGGGTAATATGCTAATGTTCACTCGATGTAGGGAGCCCAAGCCTATCTAAATGCATGACTCCCAAGTTGGATGATAATGCATTCAGTACCCCGGGAGTTATATATACATGGTACAACTTTTACTTGAGACTTTTATTTCGAGCGACAAAGTTTGCCTGTAAAAGAAGACCATAAAATAGAGAGAACACACCTGAAGAATATAAACCCTCGCCCTGCAGCAGACGGCTGCTGCCTGCACAGGGCATTTAAACAGAAATAAAATCTGTCGCAAGGTACAAACAGCCATTCAGATGATTATGATCAAACAATCTTCAGTATATACAGCGTCCAGGCATGAAAGGGTTATCCTGCAACCACAGGTGGGCCACATCATGTCCTGCTAGGTGACTATTTTATTTTAGTAATAGTCTCACCATTTACGAGAAATTGAATTTTTAAATATTTTCTTTCGAAACAGTTCAGTTTATTCCGTGCCATTTCTACAAATCAAGACTTTTTGATCCCTATTTTTTTTTAATTTACTCAAGCACATTTGAGTCATCTGAAACAATGTTCTTTTTTCTTAAAATGTTTTTAAAAAAACTTTACAAACTTATGTAAAAAGTGTATACAATTTTATTCAAATGGGTGACTGAAGCGGATCGTGCCAATACTTTAAAAAATTGCTTCGTTATTGCCAATTTAAAAATTTTATAATTGTATAACATTCTTTTTCAAAATTATGTTTTTATGGAAGTTCTAAAGCAGAAGGGTCGGTATTTTGGACTTTATTAAAATAAAAGTCCATCGACTTGCATTTACCATGCAAGAATTTTTTCATTGCTTCCGAAATTTGGACAATAAATTCGTAGAAATCTATCTTGTTGTTGAAATGGCTACCTGGGTGCCAGCGCGTTATCTTAAAAAAAAAAAAAAGGGAATAGATAGTTCAGATACAATGGTACAATGGTAGAGAAAGATACGGGGAGCTGTTTGTACATTTGATATCTGGCACAGAATAAAATGAAGTCACATGTTTCGAAAATTTTTTTTAATATAACAATATCTCTAAAAGGGTGATTTTTTTTTTGCTGTCGTCAGTCTTTCGACTGGTTTGATGCAATCCTCCATCCCTTCCTATCCTGTGCTAACCTCTTCATCTCTACATACACCCTACAGCCCACGTCCTCAATTATCTGCTTCATATATTCTAATCTCTGTCTTCCTCTACAGTTCTTACCTTCGACTGTTCCCTCAACTAACAAATTAACCAATCCTGCATGTCTCAAAATATGACCTACCAGCATGTCTCTTCTTTCTGTAAGATATTTCCACAAACTTCTTTTCTCACCCATCATTTCCAAAACTCGTTCATTTCTTACTTTGACTGTCCACTTAATTTTCAGCATTCTTCTGTAGCACCACATTTCAAATGCTTCAATTTTCTTTATTTCAGGTATTGCTAAAGTCCATGTTTCGCTACCATAAAGTGCTATGCTCCACACAAAGAGTTTTAAGAAGTTCTTTCTAATTCCTAGATCAATATTTGAAACTAAAAGATTTCTCTTTTTCATGAAGGCTCTTTTTGCTAGTGCCATTCTGCTTTTAACATCATTCTTGCTTTGGCCATCGGTTGTAATTTTACTTCACAAATAACAGAATTCTCTTACTTCTCCTATTGCATCCGATCCTATTTTTATATTTAATCCACTAGTATTGGTATAATTTCTGCTACATTTCATCACTTTTGTCTTACTTTATTCATATTCAGTCCAAAATCTTCCTTCAATATTTTGTTCATGCCATTCAGTTACTTCTCAATATCCTTAGCCCTCTCTACTAACAAGACAATGTCGTCAGTAAATCGTAGCATACTGATTTTTTCTCCCTGAAAACTTATGCCACATGGAAATTTTTCTTTGACTTTCTTCATTGCTTCCTCTACATACAAGTTGAATATTAACGGGGATAGACTACAGCCTTGTCTCACATCCTTTTTAGCTGATGCATGTCTCTCATGATTCTCTACTTTTATTATAGCCACCTGATTCTTATACAGTTTATAGAGTATTCTTCTATCTCGATACTTTAGACCTGACTTCTTTTACTAAAATAAACATTTGTCGTATAGTAGGGAATGATGCGACTTATCTGAGATCACAGGATCATCCTTTGATTCCTGAACACGCCGTATATTAGCAGGGGGACCTCAGGCCGTATAGCGACAACAACAGTGATATATCACTACCAACTGCTGCATTGTACAGGGCGTTCGCCGGAAAACGCTACCCTCCCAGTCTGTTGCCGTCGGCAACTTGCTCGGTCAGTCGACCCAGCAGTTTCCGCCACACGGGACCGTGAATCACCGCACTGTTTAACACCTCCGCTGCCCCAACAGTGCAGTGCAGTGACCCTTACATTGTTAAGAACGGTTTCTTTGCATTGTAGATAGTTTGTGACTTCAGTCTCTTATTAATCAGTGTTGTGAATAAACGTTTCTTTGCGGTTTGGCTGGTTTGGGGCTTCATACTCTTATTAATCTGTACCGTGTTTGAGTGTGAGTAAAATTATGGTACGTTACAGTTTGCAACAAAGAATATTTCTCTACGATACATATGTGAAGAAGAAGTCGTTTAAAAAGTGTCGCAGTAAATTTCGTCGCGAATTTCCTGGCGCTTTACTGCCAGCTAAATCAACAATTCTGCGTCTGGTTAAGAAAGTAAGAGAAACGGGTTCATTTTTTAACAAAAAGAGACTGTCGGTCAACCGTATTCTCACAGAGGAGAAAATTGACGATATCGCTTTTCGACTAGAACAGTCACCCAAAAAATCATTAAGTCAGTTAGGGCAGCGTGTGTCTCGAAATATGTTCAGAAGATGTGAAATGTGCATTACACAAGAGGGTCAACACTTCCAGCATCTTTTATAAGGTAAGCTAATGAATTACGTCACATTTAAATGCTTAGCACACAAGTTTATGAAGTTTATGAAGCGTAATTATTATGAAATAGTCCGCGGCCGACGGTCGAACAATGCCGGAAACTGAGCGCTCGCTCGCCGGGAGCAGTTTCTTCCTTGTAGCGCTAACAGTGGGTTGCGTTTCCCGGCGAACGCCTTGTATTAAACTCTCGGTGATTCTGGTTTAGCACAACCCTCTTCATTAAAATATCGGCATCCCAGCACATTTCGTACCTAACTATTTAAACACTCTTACTAGTAAGACAAAATAGTTTACTCCGATCTATCTGCCTGTTATTACTAGTATTCTCGTATAAATGTCTGAAGCATTAACTCTACGGCCAAGCATTCCGTAGGAAGCGGATTCGAATTTGTTGTGTCCAAAAATCCAATATTATTATTTCAAGTCATTATTACTCAGGATAATTGCGCAAAACAGTACTGCGTCCTGCATCTTGATAACTTTGGTTATTAGGGGATGAGATTCCTGTTATAGCTGGCTCTAAGCACAACTGGTCTGCTCTCTCTTTCTCTGTATCTCTCTCTCTATTATTATTATTATTATTTTCCCCAATGCAGGTCGCTCACAATTTCCGGATGTACTACCCTTCCAGGATTTCCCCAGTGGGTACTTCTGCTCACCATACCAATATTACCTGCTGGCTGGTCAGTACTAATCCTTGGTACATTTGATTGCATCCCTTACATGTTTCGCATCTCCAAGAACAAGCTAACGTATTCCTAGTGAAGGTTGCCTATATTTCCCGGCTTCAACACGCCGTATATAACTTGACAAGTTTACTTTAAATTCTTTCAACATTTTGGCAAATTATTCATCATTTCTCTTGGTAACTTATTCCAATCTGTGACACCCTTACTTAACAAAGAGAATCTTCATATACCTTTGTGCCTGAAATTGAGTGCCAGCTTGTGGTCATGGTCATCTTTTCCCTTCCATGCATTACTTTAAATTCTTACACCAATATATTTCCATGCCTCATCACTCATATACACCTTGTACACTACCATGACCCTCTTCACCTTACTTTCGTCTTCCAATGAGTCACATTCCAGCTGTTTTACCATATCTATTACTTATTACGTTCTGCGATAATTTCCACAAACAAATCTAGCAGCCCTTCTTTGCACCTTCTCCAACTCCTGTATTTGATACTCAAATGTGGGTCCCATACTACACTACCATATTCAAGCAAAGGTCTGACGAAAGTTTTATAACCCAATTTACTTCTCTCATACATCCCCTCATCGCTCTCTCCAACAAATGCAGAATTTTGAAACCTTTTTCTACTAACTGTCCAATATGTTCTGCTCAGTTAAGCTTGTTATAAAATGTAATTCCAAGATGTTTACATTTCAAGTCTTCAATAATCAATTCTTTCCCCATCTTATAATCATAATAAAACTTTAGTTTTTTATTTGTGTATCTAATAAGCTGACACTTCTTTGCATTTATCTTCATCCCATGTTTACCAACCCAACTAGATATCTTGTCCAGATCACCATGCAACTGTTTACAATCCTCAACCATATTGTTCCTTTTTTATAGCATTAAGTCATCTGCAAACAATCTAATTTCAGATAGTAAACAATCAACACAATTATTTATTCATTAGAATAATAAATAGCAATGGTCCCAATACGCTACCCTGTGGCACTACCATTTTTACTTCCACTTCTTTTGATACTGCATTTCCTATCCTAACTTTCTGTTTTCTACCTTTTAAAAATTCTTCTATCCAGTAAATCACATTCTGATCCACTGCAATAGATTTTTCATTATTTACTACCATTTTATGACTCAATGTGTCAAAAGCCTTTGAAAAATCTATTGCTGCGCTATCTATTTGACCTCCGTTTAATGTTAACTGATAAAAATTAACAGATAAAAATATTTTAACTGGCAAATAAAATTAAAAATATTTAGCCTGTCTTAAGAATATTTCAGCTTTACATTTAAAAAAAAATCTAAACCAAATTTTAAATAAATAATCATAAATGCAAAATATTCATTTTTAGGTCATATTATGTAACTTAAAATAAATCAGATTTGTTTGAAAACAAGGTATGCATAATGGCCAAGTAACGAAAGTTTCTTTTTTTATTATTCTGAAAAAACAATCTATAACACTGAGAGAAAGCGTTCTATTTCACAAAGTGAAGTGAACATACTCTGAAAAGTGTCGACATGGCTCACAATAAGATCTCATAACTTTCTGTCACTGCAAAAGCACGATATTTGGCCTATTTTTATAAATATTGTTTTTTGGAATTAATTATTATGTCTCCTGTTTTGTTGATTGATCTTACAGTTGATTCATTGTTATTAAAAGAAACTACTCACTAAAACGTAAACTGTCAAGTATTTGAGTTTTACTTTAAGTGGCGTAACGACCTTGGAAATTAATTTTTATGTAAGAAAGGAGACTTTCTCGGCGTATGATTGTAATGAAGTCCTCACGGGTGTATCGCCGGATGCGTTGTAAAAACACGAAATTATAGACGTGAGGAAGATAGCGGAGGCAGCCGTCGAAGTATGGTGTTTCTGCGACACATTTCGGAGATAGACCCGTGAAGACTTCATTGGTATAACTTTTTTCCCCCTTTAGTCGAAATAATAACAAGTAGTTGAAAGGACGCATACTATTCACTCCAAAATAATACATTGTGGCGATTGATCAAATCATCCCAAGAGGGATTAATCGAAAACCAGAGAGGCACATGTAAGCAGGCGGCTTTCATTAAAGAACATGGGCTTCAAACGCATTGAGGTGATGGTCGAGACAATAAGTCAAAGGCTATACAATTGGCTTTCGATAAGTGATAAATTGGAATGGAATCTTTAAAATTACAGTAAGATTAGTTTCGTATCAATGAATATTCAAATTTTTAGCTGCAAATACTGGAAGTTGTCACAAGTACTTTATCTTCGAATATAGATGACGTGTGCGACAAACAAAAAATAATTGTTATACAGTAAGAAATTCGTACTAAATACGCAACATAACTCAAATTATAGAAATGTGTACTCACAACAAACCTAAGTTTTAATTAATACGTAAAAGTGGATTTATTTACTTACGAATGACGAAGGTTGAGAAAAACAAACGTTTGTTCACACGAGTCAAATCTCAACTGCAAGGGTACAGGCAAACAGTGTAATACATCCGATAGAGAACGAGTGGGGCAGCGAGTCACGCAGACTGACACATGTTTTCGCCGCATTTTGGGGATTGGGGATTGCGGATCCACTTAATTTTGTGTTGGATCAGCCAGACTATTTAATGATACGGGATCCCGTTTTCGAGGATTGCAACCCCTATCATAACGCAACTCCCGAAGCAAATTGACATGAAAGATCATTTTCATGTTCAGCAACAATGTTCAACATCACCATGACAGATAAACATTTTTTCTTTACCAGACACAATGACACCATTAGTATAAGTAAAGCCTATTCCATAGTTTAACAAAACTAAGCCAAAGACGGAAGTCAAAAACTTAAGAGAGTGTACACGAGTATTTGGTCAGTCTTACGTGACGTCTTGACAGATCAGGTAAAGCGTCCGTCAGATGGAGGATTGACAGTAGCCCAGCCAAGACTCAGGCAATAATGATCAGCAAAAGACTTGGGCCCCGTCGACCACGTCAACTGGACCCCGTTCTTCACCTTCACGGGAAAGACATACCCTGGTCAGCTACTGCCCGCTACCTGGGAGTGCTGCTAGACAGGAGACTAACCTGGCAAGCTCATATAAATGACATCCGCAGGAAAGCAAATGCGAGGCTCCACAGCCTCTACTCGCTTCTTAACAAAGACTACAATTTAGCCCCAAGCACTGGCATTAAGATCTACACGACCCTAGTAAGACCTATCATGAGTACGCCTGTCCAGTGTGGACATACGCAGCTGACAGCTACATACTCAGACTACAAACTATACAAAACAGAGCACTGAAAAGAGCCCTGAACCTTCCAGCCAGATTTCCCACCTATGCACTCCATGAAGCCACTGGAGTTCCATATCGCCATGACAGGTTTAAACAACTAGCTGAAGTTTTCTACAAGAGTTCAAATAGAAGCAATAACCCGGAAGTAAACAACATCGGTCGCTATGACATAACCATTGACCGTCATAAGAGACCTTTAAATCTTATCAACTAACATACACCACCGAGAAGCCACACCAACAGAGAAGTTTTGCATCACCCAAATACTTCTGGAGGCAATGTCCACGGACAAAATACTCCGCCATCCCCCTGCCTATATAGGAAAAGGCAGTAATTGGTGCTATGACGACGTTACGTGTAGACCGGCCTTAACTCTCTCCTGTGTCGTCAATACATGGTGTAAACAATCTACCATGTGGCTGTATGTGCTAAGTAGCCCAATGCCACTGGGTGTCCAGGAATGAAGGATAATCCTGCAGCGGTAAATAGATCACATCATGTCCTACTAAATGACAAAATTATATTTTAGTAAAAATCAGAATTTTCAGGATTTTTTCAAAACATGTGACTTTGTTTGACTTTGTTCAGTTTATTCCATGCCAATTCCACAAATGAGGTGTTTTTGAACGCGTTTTTTTTTCAATTTACTCAAGGATGCTTGAGTCATCTAAAACAATGTTATTTTTTCTAAAAACGTTAAAAAAACATAAAATTTCTTTTTTTAAATCATTATTTTTACTACATGTTTAAAATACACAGTGGTTTCTTTATCGGATTGAACTACAATAAAACAATCATTTTAAAAGAAGTATAAAGTAACTATGCGACTTAAGATTTTTGTAAGGTTTTTTTAACGTTTTAAGAAAAAAAGAACATCGTTTTAGACGACTCAGATATCTTTGAGTAAATGTAAAAAAAAAAAAAAAAAAAATTCAAAAAGTAATAATTTGTAGAAATGGCATGAAATAAGCTGAACAATGTCACATGTTTCGAAAAAATACTAAATAGATCAATATCTGGAAAATGGCGGAACTTTTAATAAAATAAAATTTTATCAAATTGTAGGTAGTGATATGACCTATCATTTCATTGCTGAACACCCTATAAATATACAGGGTGAGGCATTTAAAATTGTTTTTTGGAATATTTCGCAAAGTACAAATCGGATTAAAAGAAAGTTGTAATAAAAGTTATTCACATCGAAGAGGGACATCCATTAACATTACGCTCGACCCCCCTGCACCACCCCCGGGGGCGGGAGGGGGGGTGACTTTGAAATCTTAAATAGTAACCCCTATTTTTTATATCAGATTTGGATTCTCCGTGAAAAAATATGTATCTTTTGTATGAAACATTTTTTTCTTTTCATGATAGATGGCGCTGTAATTGGCAAAAATGAAATTGAGTTTAAGATTGTTGCAAAACGGTAATATCTCAAACAAATACGTATCAGATCAGGAAAATCGAAGTACTTTTTTTGATATTTTTGATAATGCCATCACGTGACACCTTCCACAGTCGAATAAGCACAGACTGTGATCATGCGTCTCAGTCCGTAGTCAGACTGTGCGTGTCACTTCAATGATTCGGACTGTACACATCTCATCGCAACTGTTCCACGATGTTAACGATTGCAGACAGAGTCTAATTTCTCATTTCCTAATCTGATGTGTATTTATTTGAGATATTACCGTTTTGAACAATTTTCAACTCAGTTTCATTTTTGCCGATTACAGCGCCATCTATCATGAAAAGAAAAAAAAAATGTTTCATACAAAAGATACATATTTTTTCACGGAGAATCCAAATCTGCAATAAAAATAGGGGTTCCTAATTAAGATATCAAATAAACCCTCCTCCCCCCTCTCGCCCGGGAGTGGTGCAGGGGGGTTCGAGCGTTAAGTTAATGGATGTCCCTCTTCGAGGTGAACAACTTTTATTACAACTTTTTTTTAATCCGATTTGAATTCTGCCAAATACACCGACAAACAATTTAAATGCCTCACCCTGTATATAAATGTGTGTTTGTGTATGTGTGTGTTGTCCACTGGGAAATAACGAAATCTCTTCATCACTAGCCCGAAACGGACGAGTTATGCACTTCAACGTCGCTAGAGGTTGGAAAGGACTGTGGGCATGAAACGGAAAGGAATTCGGCCATGGCCTTTTAAAGGAACCATCCTGACATTTTCCTGTAGTGATTTTGGGAAACCATGGGAATCCTACATGTGGAAGGCCGGACGGGGATTCGAACCTGCGTCTTTCCGATTGCCCGTTTCCGCTCAGTCGGCATAGTTTTCATTTATTTTTTCCCAAAAAAGACGTCGGTGAACACTTCACAAGTACTGTTCAACAAACACGAAAATGATATAGGAATAACTGTAAGACGTAGTCTCTGTGTATGTTCTTACTTCTTCCGTCATTCAGTGGCCATTGATACTATTATTTATTATTTATTATTCCTCCGCGATTCACTAAAAGTGTGTGGCGGAGGGTGCATTGCACCTATCGAAAGGGGTTATGGTTTGGAAGGGTTATAAGGGACTTGCGCATAATAGTTCGCGAAGGGGAGCGCTCAGTTTAGTTCGCAGCTCCCTCGCGAACCTGTTCGCTCTTTTAGTTCGTTAGTTCGCGTCTCGAATTCAGAGAAACAGATCGTTCGTTCGCCTTGCTACCGCTACTGCACGCGCTATTTTGTTTGTTAAGTCAGTTTTATTAGGACATAATCATTTATTTGTCGTTTCTAAATGGAATTTAATATGACCTTCTTAACAAAAGTTATTGCTTAATAATAGCCCTTTCAAATTACATTAGCATGAACAGTTGGCGCCGATAAACCAAAGTGCTCATTGTCCTTTACACAAATGGGTAAATTGAATAATTGTCCTGTTTTTACTATTTACTTTACATGCATTCGTAGAATATTAATTTTTTTAATGGATTTTGTTTATTAGTTCATGGAAGAAACATTACTTATAAAAGGCGCTAATGATCCTGCCGTCGACGTGCCCTTAAAACCCAACAACAACAACAACAACAACACCAACAACAACAACAACAACAACAACACAACATTACGCGTTTATTTTGATGAATTAAAATACTCGTTTATAAGTAATCGGCTTTTTTATATAAATAAAGTTTTGGAAATCATGGACAAAATATAATTCTACTATTGGCTACAACTTAAGTACTATATGACAGAAATAGTATAACCTATATTATTAAGAAAAATAACATTAATACTTCCAATGTTATATCTAATAATTAGACATATAAAAATAACAGTGACCATTGAATGAGAAAGTAGTAGCAATAACGAAAGTGTGTAAATTTCCAGTGAATTGGAAGTCATTGAGCTATTATTTTATTAGTGAAGGGGAGAATAATCCAACACACATTCACAATTTTTTGGTGACGAATGAAACTGATGAAGACACCAAAGTTAAAATCTTTTTGAATTTCGCAAGTAATTTCTTTCATCACTTTCACAAAGCTGTTAACCAACAGACTGAGATAAGTATTATATTATGTCAGCTTTAAAATCAGGGCTAGAAAAATGTAAAAGATACTGTTTCTTTGGTTAAGAAAACAAGAAAAAGCCTTTAGAAACCAAATTCTCCACAGAAAGTGATAATATAAAAAAAATAATGCTCTAGTATTCGTTGATAAATTTCTAGAGTATCTTAGTAAATAGTTAGATTTTAATGAAAGCAATTGGCTACACAAAATCCAAAAATTAAATTCAAATCACAGGGTTTCATTTGATGACTGTGAGACTATATTAGAGGTTATAAATTTGCGAGAAAAAGTGAACAAACTTTCTCTGAAATAACAATATTATACGAAATTCAGGTAAAAGTAAGAAAAGTATTTCATGAATAAAAAATGAGCTTTTTCTCGAAATTAATTTGACAACTGAAAGCGATAAAGCATATGACAATTTTACTGTAGACAAAAAAGAATTGAAGATGAAAGAAGTGCAAAAAATATAGCTTAAAAAATGAAATAGTAAAAACATACCTTTTATCATTTTCTACTCTTTCGTAAAATATTATATTTTTGAAGTGTAGCATATTTTTATAGGTTATTCTTTTTTTAAAAATTCCTACCATCAACCGAAAAAATATTGGAAACCCT
This sequence comes from Vandiemenella viatica, assembly GCA_031002005.1. Lineage (NCBI taxonomy): Eukaryota > Metazoa > Arthropoda > Insecta > Orthoptera > Morabidae > Vandiemenella > Vandiemenella viatica. The sequence goes on from JARYHS010015157.1 coordinate 17,403, forward strand.
AGCGGCGAATGGTGCTAGTTCGCGAACGGTAGCGCTCAATTTAGTTCGCGAACGGTACCGCTCAGTTTAGTTCGCGAACGGTACCGCTCTCTATAGTTCGCGACCGGGAGCGCTCTGTTTAGTTCGCGAACTAGGTCCTCCAAGACAGCTCGCTCGCTCGCTTTGCTAGCGCTACTGCACGCGCTCTCTTGTTTGTTATGGTAGTTGTGGTTATCGATGGTTGTCTTTTGATTGTTAATGGGATCAAAGTGTATTTTATTTTCACATTCCACTTTAAATTTCCGTTTGTGACTTCTGCAATAATTATTAATGTTGAACAATTTATTTTTATTTTATTTTTATATCTGTGTCTTCAGTGAAATGTGTCCACATGGAACTGTGTTTCCTTTTAGATAATAAACTAAAACAAAAGTTGGTCTTCGGGAAAGGATCGAACGAACTAACGAACTAAGGAGCGAGAGATCTGGGAACTAGTTCGCGTAGTTCGCCTATGGGAGCGCTCTTCCGAACTAGTTCGTTCACGAACTACACAAGACTAAATTTGATAGGTATCACATTTTACGAGTTCCTTTATTCAAATGTTTCATTGTTTGCACCCTCAAACTGAACGGAGCAAAATCTTTAAATTTCTTGCTCCAGATTGCCACAATCATAATATCTCATGGACCGTAGAGTTATATGTTTTGCAACATTTTTCTATAGAAGACGCGGTATTTCGAAAAGGAAGCACATTTTTTGCTGCTACAGAGACTGAAGATACAATGCTACAAAAACTACCAAATATTATACTTCCGTGTGGATAGTCATGAGAGTCTGTAGGGAAAAAAGTAAAAAAATAAAAATAAATAAAAAAAACTTAAACACAGGAGAAATATTGTAACTATCATTTAAACTGCTGGCATACAATTTTCTAGTATTTCAGGTGGCACAGTTATTCATATTTGAGTAAACAAGAAGTTTTGTATCTACAATATGGATAAGTACATGACAAACATTTTTACTTAAAAAAAAAAAAATGAAAGAGAAAATAAGAGAAAATTTAAGTGTCGTGTACCATGACCAGCGTGGAAAAATGCATTAAATATGAGGTGGGGTCAGAAAGTTCCCGGGATTGTCGTCTACAGTTGTTTGCCGGAAGTCAAATTTTTGTCTCGGGGGTTGGCAACACTACTTAGGGAGGTGCTGTGCCGTACATCAGGCAGTTGTAGTTGATTTAATGAGTGCGATGCGTGATATTTTAGACGTAGTTTCTTTCTTTACTCGGACTGTGAAATGTCTTTAGAGCATCGTGACAATATCATATTCCGTGTGTTGCTGGAGAAATCTCCCTGGGAGACACTTGAAATGCTGAAGAAAGCGAACGGAAACTATGAGGTGAAGGAAACGGCAGTTTACGAGTGGCTCAAGCGTTTTCGCAACGGTCGCATAACAATTGAAGATGACGTTGGGACTGGGCGGCCCTCAACTTCCACGACAGATGAGAATGTTGAATTCTTCATAATGATCGTGTTTGCTTGCACATGGTTCCAAAAATGTTATCTCTTCAGGAAAAAGAAATGAGAGTGACCATGTGTAGGGACTTGATTGAAATGGCTGATGCAGACGACAGCTTCCTGCGCAAAATACTACCAGGTGACGAGACGTGGTGCTTGCTTTACGACCCTCAGACGAAACGACAGTCTTCTGAATTGAAGTAAAAAACATCACAAACAAAACAAATAATTCACTTGTACAGAAGCCGGGGGAAAATAATGTCGGAGGTGTTTTTTTGAACACCGTGGCCTGATTCATTATGAATATATTCCTGAAGAGAAAAGAGACAGCAAAGAATTGTACACAGAGATCCTAAAACGGTTACGAGATGCAATTCTACGAAAACGACCTGAACAATGTGCAGAGAATGATTGGTTTTTGTTGCATGAAAATGCTCCGTCGTATCGATCCGTAATGGTGAAACAGTATTTTGCCAAAAAGAATGTTACCAGACTGGAAAACCCTCCATGTTCTCCAGAAGCTGCACCACCGGATTTTTACCTGTTTCCACGGTTGAAAACGACATTAAAGGGACGACGTTTTGCTGATTTGTTAGCAGTGATTGAGAATGCTATGAAGTGGCTGAAACCATGGCCTTTTGAAGGAAGCATTCCGGCATTCGCCTGGCTTGATTTGGGGAAACCATGGAAAACCCACATCTGAATACCCGGACGGGGATCAAACCGGCGTCCTCTCGAATGAGAGGCCAGAGCGTTAACCGCTCACCCATCAAGCTTGGAATGTTTCCAAGAATTGTATTTACGGTGTAATAAGTGTGTAGAAGCAGGAGGAGAGTATTTCGAAGGAAAATGAGGTAAAATGTCATTCATACTTTCAATACATTTTTATTAATCAATTCCGGGAAGTTTTCACTCTACCTCGTATAAACCAAAGTTAGATGAAAGCGATAAAATGTAGCCGAGATGATAACAACGGAAGTAGGTTTAATAGAAGTATACGATGACAACAACAGGGAAAGTAAATTGTATTTTCTAGAAAGTAAATTCTCAATCGATGTCCGAAGGAGAAACGAGCCCAGTAGTGGAATAGTTCTGAGCAAATTCAGGATTGAACACTAACTGCGTGTATAGTGCGCAGTGCTTAGTAGAAGTCATTCTTATACTTTACGAAATTAAGGACAATCAAAGATTTTGAAATGCGGTATTACGGACTACTGAGTATATAGTAGAAAAACCTCTCTGGAATCTAGCCGCGTCATAGTAAAGTTGACTGGCGACGTTTCGATAGCCGAAGCTGCTTTCACTGTCAAGCCCCGCTTAATTTACTGCGTCTTTCATCGATCGTCCTTATAGCTGCTCAATTACGAACCCCGAAGGATGGTCTCGATCTCCGGGAACCTGTAGTCTACAAAATTCGTTGTGAATGTGGTACTCCTTATATAGGCCGACAGACTTTAAGGAAGATCGATGAAAGACGCAAAGAACATATCAGATATTTTTAACTGGAACAGAAAATCTGCTGTAGTTGAACACGTCATTGATAACGGCCAGGAGTCATGTTTTGACGAAATGACACGCCTTTGCCACGCAAATAACTTTTGCATCAGTGTCGCGAAGGAGTCTATTTAAATTAGGCTTAATAATAATGTTATCAATCGGGATCAGGGACTCGGCTTAAGTCAAACGTTGAATCCGATTATTAGATTATTGGAAGGCACACGGGACCGAACAATATTAGGGCGTAATAGCGATCAAAACATGACGTCTCCAACTAGACCCTGTCCAGCTGGACCCAGCTGGTAACGCTATGTAATAAAATACCACGCGGTTCCCATGGCGCCACAAAGCTCAATTGTTTGTTTGTTTGCAAGCTTCAGTAAGTTAAGCGGGGTTGACGAAGGAAAGGTGCCGGCTCTCGATTCAATTTTGACGCGGCTATAATCCCAAGAGGTTATTCTACAGTGTTGTCGCCGCGAAAATGTACATAGTTATCTACTGAAGATACAGTTTCCAGAAATTAGGCTGAAGGTAAGTCATCATGAAGGGTTCTCTGCTATACAGCAGGTCCACGCACAGTGACAGCCCTCCACGCCTCCCTCTGTTCCGGCATTCTCTTAGTTTCGATATATCTCCCGTTTATCATTATACCATCAATCATTTTCTTTCTTCACCGACCTCTTCTTTTCCTTCCGTTTACAATCCCCTCCAGAGCAGTTCTAACCAAGCACTCATTTCTCAGCACATGCCCAATCCAGTTCTTTTTTCTGTTTCTTATTGTTTATATGAGTGACCTTTCCTCGTTTCAGCACTTCCTCATTCTTCACTTTGTCACTCCAGCTTATTTTCTCCATCCTCCTCCATGTCCACATTTGAGAAGCTTCCAACCTCTTTAGCGTCCATGTTTCTGATCCATATAGTAAGTAGTTTAAGAGATATGGGATTCTTTTTTTAGTTTGTTAGTTGAAGGAACTGTCGAATGTATGAACTTAAAGGATGAGATTTAAGTTATTCTCGTATCACAAACATCAAAATACACAGTTAAATACATTGTGCAAATCAACAACCTTAAACACACTTAGCCCAGTACTTCGCAACCTCAATTGCATTGTGTGTTGCTTGAAACAAGTCTTCATTGTTGCAGGATGATGGGCACATAGGGCACTCGAGCATATGATTCGTAGTTTGGTGTTCACCACATTCGCACTTAATATTTGTAGCATCAGTATAACCCCTCTGACTAGGTTTTCCGTGGACCTGCCCACTGCTGTTCGCAATCGATTTAAGGAAGCAGACAACTGTAGTAAAGGGTACTTCGTGATGATGACATACTAGCTTATTACAGCAACAAACACAGGGGGGATATTTTTTTTTAATGTCAGTTGAGGATGGTTGAGCTTAGTAGCAGCTGGTTGGTTTGAGGTGAGCGCGGTGCTTTGGTATTCGACTGGGCGGCGAGTCGCGCGGCGGAGCTGTAATTGTCGACCAGTCGACTCGGATGTCAGTCGACTCACGTGCGCCGCGGTCGGTCGCTCTGATTGACCGTGTCTGCTGGCCAGTGCACATGTCTCCCACAATACGCTCTCTCGTCCGTCCACACGTAACACTGCCTTCCAGGGACTTTTCAGGCCACCGTAGAGCCGTCTGCCATTATTGTCTATCCGTAATAGTCTTTTGTGGGTTATTCGCAAAAAACTTGTAAAATAATGGGGAAAATTTGCAGATGTTTCCACAGTCAGTGGTTGTCAGTTTTCATTTTAAGTCCTTTAACATAACTTCAACCCTTAATTAAATTCCATACAGTTATTTTGTACTTCATCGTCATCATCCTCATCAGTTTCCCTGGTGCTGTATAAGAGCGCTCGTCACCTTTGTATGTTTCCTCTTCTTGGATTCTAGACCATGATGCACCTCTCTCCTGTAGGCCCAGTTTCACGAGATCAATCCTTCTCCTTCTGGATCAGTGTCTTGCTAGTTTACCCTTCAGATCTTTCACGAGCCATATCCTCGCTCTTCAGCTCCATCAGCTATCATAAAATTCATTTAGCAATTTTTTCGCGAAAGGTTTAATTGACTGGGATCTGTTTAAGGATCACTTCATTCCTGATCTTGTCTCTTCTGGTTTTCTGTACTGATGTCAGGAACTTCATCTCGGCTGCCTGGAGTTTTTCATCACTGCTGATACTAGTAGATATATCCAGGCTGTACGTTGTAATTGGCAGGAAATATGAATATTATTATTATTATTTTATTATAATAATGAGTGTAGCAAAAACTTTGATAATTCACATAGTTAAAGTGTAGAGAAGTTATGTGGATGTAAACAAATATATAAATCAATGATTTCATTTCTGAAGTTGAGAAAATTATATATATATATAGAGAGAGAGAGAGAGAGATAAAGAGAAGAGTGATGGGAGTGACTGGGCAGTACGTGTGGGACAGACGGACTGAAGGCTCTCGGAGCGGCTACTCGTGGGGCCAGCCAGATTCTGCAGGGCCGCCATTGTTCACGGGGCTCCATTGAAGGCGGGCAAATAGCGCGCTATATTGACCCAGCGAGCCTGCTCGCAGATACAGTCAACAAATCGATCCCGTAATTTATTCATCCGCACAGATCACGGATCGGCCCACCGGGTTTACTTCGTGAATACTACACCGACGTTTTGGGATTCCGGACAAAGCGTGTGCAGGAATATCCGAATCCCCAGTGGGAATGGCCTTTTATTACAAATCGACCAGATACCTGGGAGCCAATGAAGACATCAGGCTCCATCATTAGCAGCGCTGTTCAATCATTTACGAAGGGAACGATTTTGGTTATCCCGTTCTCGTGCCGTCGGCACGGAAAGATAGGCCAGGCTATAGCACGATGCAATCAAATGTCACACACACTCACGATCCAATCCACCCACGACTGATGACGAAATGAAAAAAATGTGACTAGTGAAAGAAAGAGAATTAGTATCATGAGCACTGCAGCCCACTCGTCTCGATGCTACTCACTCGACTACGTCGTTCTTCACGAGTGAGTGAGAAGTTAACAGGGGTTCTACCTCTGCAAAGCTTCCGACTCTTTCGTCTTCATTGTTTTGTTTGTTTGTTTTTGAAGCCAAAGCTTCTATAGTTGCGTTACGCAATGTTTGGATGGGGACAAATCTGTCAGTTCGGTCAAGATGCCACGTATGATACGGGCACAGGATGCTTTTCGCAAAATCTTTAATCAAACACATAGTTCTTATCCGATTTTGATGGAACTTTGCATATGTATAGGTTAAAAGAAACAAAAAACATTTTTTACGATTGATTTACATAAACTTAAGCTCTCTCCTCCTTACCCCCCCTGATTTTAATTTTTGCCACCATTGTCCATACAAACCCCCAGGTTTTATCCGATTTTGACAGTAGTTGCCACACGTATGCTTCAGAACAAGCCGGTTTGGTAGCTCAGCGGTTTTCTCTCCAGTCGTGGTTTTAATTCCCGTGGTGAGTAGGAATTTATAGGAGATGTATTTGATTATATGAGCTACGCCGTAACGTTCCGTGGTTCTGAATCCACGTTAAACTGCAGGCCCCTGAAATAAAAAGAATTAGCCTTTTTGCTTTTGACACAATAGCTTGTTACATCTCCTTCGGAAAGATTCGAAGAACGTTCGAGTTATATTTTGAGTTTTTGGAGTTGAAACTTCTTTAGGCGCGTTGGGCGAATTTTAAATTGATAAAACCTTGTAGGTTCGCCTTACCGACAGGTTAATGTTAAAGGTATATTTGTTGTTGTCTGGTGGCTCAGTGTTTAAGGTATCTGTCTCGGCGGAGATGTTCATGGACCATTAACCCGACCTTCACCTCTGGCATAGCTTGCTGTATATTGCGAAGTAAGGCAGAACGGTTCCGTGGTTCGGATTCCACATTAAGCTGTTGGTCCACTGTACCTGGTAGCACCACCGGGTTAGGTTAAGGCGGAATGCGCAGCCAATTGAAACCCAGTCACCTGTTCATTACGTGCACACCGAATTATTATGACTTAGTATACCTGTAGCTATAAGTATGATGTGTTTCGCGAATGGTATTCATACTTTTAAGATTTCACTTCTGTCAGCTGTCCGCAATGACCGCCTTTTTTTCTTGTCATCGTTGACGTCAAGGTTATTGTAGACGGGAGAGGACTGGGAGAAAGGATCGGGAAGAAATTCGGCCATGGTCATTATGGCCCTTTGAAGTCAACTTCCCTGCATTCGCCTAAACTGATTTGAGGAAATCATGCAAAACCCAAATGTGGATGGATGCACGGGAATTCGAACCCACGTCCCGCCGGACACGACGCCAGAGCCTTCCAGACCACCCACAACCTCTGTCTTCTCATCTCCCAATATGTCGACTCATTGGCATAGAATATCAATAAGCCGCACTAACTGGCTTTATGCGAGCTAATCTAATATTTGACAAACTACAAGGAAAATTCTATTTATCAAACAAGATATTTCATACAAAGTTTTCTAACTCTGAAATTGCATACACATGTCACAGATTCATTCTGTTTGTGCGCGATGTTTGATGGTTGGATCACTTAACCAAGTGCCCACTCTGTCAAGTCCGTCGGCGATATTGTTCCAGGAGGACAGCCACATTCGTTGGTCAGTAATAATTTCATCTTATTGCCGTGGTTCTCGCTGGGTCGAGCCGCATCTGACATCCCAGACATCAGTGGACTGTGGCGCGATGGCTGAGACGTTAGTTGTTAATTAATCGAAGCAGTTCCATCTGGATAACCAAGATAGTACGAACAGTGTATACCCAATCAATAGCTTCATCTTCCCATATGTCATTCACACATCTTGGAAGCAAGGTTTCGTTGCGTAATATCTTCGTATCCTGATACAAAGCGTTCAAAAGGTCATAAAATCAAAGAGCTAGACCGAGTAAACTAAAATACCAACTCAGTTCATTAATAGCATGATTGTTTCTGGTGTTTCCAGCAACGAGTATCAATATTTAGATTTTGGATAGAGATGTTGATGGCAACAGTGGAGGGTGAAATGTGACAGAGAAAATAGGAAATGAAAAACTTCTGAAATTTTTAATTTATTTTGCGTATGACATTTACAACATTCAACAACAATCATACTGTAATAATTGAACAACTTTGTTTCAAAAAAAAACACACAACTTTTGGAAACGATGGATGAGGAAAGAAGTTTCTGGAAGAGTTTTACAGAAAGAAGAGACAGGATGGTAGGTCTATTAAGGGACATGATAGATTAGTTAATTTGTTAGTGGAAGGAACAGTCGAAGGTAAGAACTGTAGAGGAAGACAGAGATTAGATTATATGAAGCAGATAATTGAGGACGCGGATTGTGAGGGGTATGTTGGGATGAAAAGGTTAGCACAAGATAGGAAGAGATGAATGATTGCATCAAACCAGTCGAAAGGCTGACGACAACAAAACGGTGGAGGGAGTTAATCGTTGGCAATGTCTCATTATCTACCCTAAACGACCTAATAGTATTTATCAAACTCCCTTTCCAGAGAGTTGTCAATTCAAAAGTAACTCTCTCCAAGGTTAAACAGTTTAACTTCCAGCATATCTCAACCAATTATAATTATATTACTAAAAGTAATGTAGTTAAAGCAGGAACGATTTATTAGTAAATATTCCTAATTATGAATAATCTCAATGAACAGAATAATCTCTTATCCTCCATCTGAAACAACTAAGCGATGGCACTCGCAATCAAGTACCAAAATTAAAAAAATAAACGATAAAAAAAACTCGAGAGGAGATGTAACACATAAACTGATATATACCCGGGGAGAGTTTGAACTCGGTCTGTGGAAGAACATTAAAAAGCTAACTTGTTGTCCGGAAGGAACAGCGTCCATTTGTTGAAACCTGGCGTTTCAGTCATCGTTATATCGCTTTCTTCAGAGGTCTACTGTGCCTGCAATCGATGCCACCCATAAATAGCCTCCAAAGCGCGTTTAACGTTTGTAGTGACGTCACTGAAGCCAGCGTGGAAGGTTGATAGGGGTTTCTTTCCTCAGCAAGCGTGACCACATTTGGTAAGATTGTAGTCAACTGGCCACGTTCATATCAACAGTTCCTTTGTATTATTTCCAACACCAATGCTGTGTACAATCACCTCTCTTGTTCAACATTTATTCCGAGATAAATTTCTTGGAAGTGTTGGTGAAAGAAAATAGTGGGATCATTGTAAATGGAAAAACTATTAATAACATCAGGTATGTAGATGACACTATTGTCAGAACTTCAATCTAACGCATGGTATACCGCAGTGAATAGTTTAGCTTGTTCGTCAATACCTCCAAGTTATAGTCTTCTCTAAGAGAAAAAGACCGGTAGCCCTATCAATAAATGGCAATAACACCGAGGAAGAATCCTGCTTCAAATACTTAGGCCCTGTGATGGATGAGCTGTGCGACTGAAAGAATGATATCAAATTTAGAATACAAAAGGCCAGAAGACAATTTATTAGAACGAAAATTATTTTCATAAGATCGGATCTTAGTCTGCAACTGAGAATGCGAATTTTTCGTTACAACATGTTGTCCAATTTTCTCTATGTGTGTGATTAAAATGTATAGATTTTTTTTTTGTATCGTCGTCTCTTACGCATACCTTCAGTGCTGAAAATCTCAGTCGAAGAAGTGTTTCATTGGATAGAGAATGAAAAAGAACCGCTAAACACTGTAACGCAAAGGAAAACGCAATATCTTGGACACATTATGAGAGGCGAGAGGCTATTGCAACTCATCACTGAAGGGAAGATACAGGAGAAAAGATCTGTTGGTAGGAGAAGGAATTCGTGGCTGAAGGACTTTCGGAGATGGTGCCTTAAGAACAAGAAAGCTTCTCTGACTCGCCTGGGCTTCCATCTACTTTCCTGAGCAAGTACAAGGTACACTCTGTTACTGAATATAATAGCATGCTCACTATCAGTTAATTGTTGTACTACACCTGATTTCCAAGCGCAGTTATTATTCAAATGTCTTAAGTGTTCCTTGATCGTGCGTCCTGTCTCGCCGATATAAACCTGGCCACAGTTGAAGGTTATTTGGTATACGCCCGGTGTCTGTAAATTCTCCCTCCTATCTTTAACCTTTACATCAATGTATACAGTGCGCTGTACACCGGACGGATATTTTATTTTTTTAAATTTTATCTGTCAACCCCCGGACGCATTACCGTTGGTCTGCGGTGAGACAGGACGCAAGATCAAGGAAAGGCTGGGTGAAGACATCACGTATTTTAAAAATAATGACACCAGCAAATAAGCTGCAGTACAACGTGCAGCTGAGAGTATGCGCGGTATTGTATTCAGTGTCACGAGTGCACTGGTTCAGGGAAGAGGACGGTGGCCGAGTAACCGATAATATGAACGGGAAACTCTCCTCTCACATACCACTGAGGCGCTGAAACATAATGTAAATGAGGTATTACGACAATTTTCTGACTGTTTCGCAGTTTCACCGAAAACTTAAATGTTACATGACGGTCCATGAACTGAACCAGAAAGCCACTGGCTTAGGTCCCGCGTCCCTGATTTGTTTTTCAAATACCAAGCGTTTCGCAATTAATTTTAATGGCATATACTGTTTCAAATATTGTATCTGTTCATTACCACTGCAGTAACATACAATGATCGGTACAAATTAATGTTCGTTCCGACCTTGATTTTGGAATTCAGTTCACAGTTCGAATTTAAAGTAAGTGTACGTATTTAAGTTTTAATAAAAATTATAATTCATTATTATTTGTTTGGTTCATAGCTAATATGAATTTTTGGCTTGGTTTGTAATTTACCTAAAAAAAATTCTGATAAAATTCCGCTTTGTTTTCGAATTACGTGACGTCATTAATGATTTGTAGCCAGTGTGACTATCTGAAACCAATAGCTAGTAATTGTGCGGTGCAGGTAAATCATTTTTAGGTCCCTACTAGCGCATACAAAGTGCTGGTGAGACGAGAGAATTGGTCTAGAAAAACGTTCATGTACGCATCGTTTAAAGTGAGCGAAGACTGTAAGCAATATTTGGGATGATTAATTTGTTTGACGAGTACTGCAGACGTCTACTTCCAGATCAAAGTATATTCGTCTATTACGGTAATACAGGATTAAAAGTTACAGAGTATATGTACACTGTGGTGGATCCAGGGGGGAGGCTAGGGGGCTGAAGCTTAAGATCCACCCCCGAAATAGGAATTTTTGAGATTTGGATACCTTTTTTTTGCATCCCTACTGATCTTTTAAGGGTGGCATGACTATAAAGCCATAAGGCCTAACCCTTACCCGACTCAGCCCCCCCCTCCAAACCAGAATCCGCTCAAGCCCCAGCTTCAAATGAAATACGCTCAAGCCCCCCCCCCCCCCCCAAAAAAAAAAAAATCCTGAATCCGCTACTGTATATATATTTCCCACTTTCGGGTCGCTCTAGAATATCGTAAATATCACTTTCCTCATTAATCGCTTTGTAATTGCAGAAACTATATGTATAAAAAATATCTAAAGATGTGTTATGATGACTGTCTGCAGATAAGGAGATAAAGGTTGTGAGAAAATGTAATTTGTCAAAGTATAGTGGTTTCAAAATTTTTGATCTACTATTACTTTTTAAATCGCCGTAATCATCGAAGATAATGCTTACAGTCTCCGTTAACGTTAAACGATGCATATATGAACGTGGTTCTAGACAAACTCTCTGGTCTCACCAGCACTTTTTATGCGCTAGTGACCTCAAAATGGTTTACCTGCACTGTTCAACCGAGAACCATTGCTAAGTATTGATTTCCACTGCAGCAATAGATAAATACTATGACTAAATAGATGATGAATCTTCTGTGAAGCATGTAAAGCGTAAACTCTTACAGTTTCAACCAAAATTTTGTTGAGAAGGAGATTTTTTTTCACGTTTGTTTTGTATACTGTTGCACATATCATCTGCACTGTCAGGGAACATACCTGCTGGAGGATGCACTCCGGCGTGAGAGTGTCTGAGCACTCGTTACGTCATCAACCGTCGGAGAGGTCGGGCGGACATCTGAGACGGCGGACGCGACGCAAGAAACCCCGGCAACTATGTCCTAAATTGGAATTCCTCGATTTAATTAGCTCGGTCGCCGGCAGGTGGTGGCGGTGTCGTGCCATCTAGTCTGCGCCGGCGGGCAGGCGGTTAAAAATGGCTTCCAGACCAGAGGCCGTGACCGCGAGCAAACACTTGCGGGAGACAGGTACCAGCTGTCTGAACAAGTGGCCGGACAACTGAGTGGGCTGGGTGATCTCTCACTCTGCTCTATGGTAGCTTTGGATAGCTGCTGCACAGACGGGATACATCATATGAAAGAGCCACCAGCCGTCCCAAAGCGAGACACGACGACAAATCGTGACGCGCCTCACTTGGCGGGTCACCAACTTTCATCCCTTATTGTCGCATCACTTAACAAGTATACAGAGTTCACTATTCGGAAAAGAGCATACCTTAATGGTGTGATATCAATCATGTTTACAGAACTCCAAATAGCCTGAAATCAATGATAATACTCAAGAGTACAAAGACAAGACAGACACTAAAGAAGCTGGTGTTGAGTCCGTAGAACAGAAAATCTACCTTGGCCAACTGATCAACATGAATGGCGATTCAAAGTCTGAAATCTAAAGACGCATAAAGCTGGGCTGGAGAGCATACGGAAGAAATTCCATAGTTTTTAAAATCAAACATGCCAGTATATCTTAAAAAAAAAACAGGTATTTGAACAATGTGTGTTATCGGTCCTCACATATACCTGCCAGACTTGGACCATAAACAGTCTCATGAAGCAAAAACTGAGAAATGTCCAGCGAAGTATGGAAACAGCAAGGCTAGGGTTTACAAGAAGAGACACGAAAAGGGCCGTGCACATTCGTTCAATAACCAAAGTGACAGACATCTTAAAAAGAGTCATGACCCAAAAATGGTAATGTACTGGTCATATTGCTCGCAAAAGAAATGACATATGGACTACGTCAGTACTTGATTGGATACCAAGGAACATGAAAAGAGCAAAAGGAAGACCCCTGGATCGCTGGGATAGAGAGATACGTTCAGTTACAGGTTTGAGGAGCCAATTGTACCTGAGCCAGAGCGAATAGAATCTTGTTTTTTCTTTAGATGTTTACGAAATGTGACAGTAAGAATTTCTATCTTTTTTGTTTTAATCTCCATGACAGGATTATTCTAAAACGACTCCAAGCATCAGTTACTTTTTTTATGGTCTTTATTCTTCGTGTTCCAAATGCAGGATTCAACTTGGTAACATTCGGGGAATTTTAAAATATCCTTTCTGGGCCATTTATTCATTTTTCCTGCAACACTTTAACACAACAATCGCGTATTTGTCTACCATAAGTGCACAACTGATACTAAGTTCGCACAGACGTGTAGACACTTCGCAAGCGCTTGCCGCAAGTTTCTTTGATTTGTGCCATAAAACCGACATTCGATCGTATCAGCCACATGAGCTATCAAGCCAAGTCAAACGCCCGATCCACACGTTTCAGTGTGTGACGGCTTTCATTTTTTGGCAAGCATGTGGACCCACCTTTAGTGATATCGCGACCATTATGATTCGTGCGCTCCGCCCCTGTGCCTACTAATATAGGCAAATTACAAACGGCCTCCGTAATATTCTGTTACTTACGGTGCCGGGTTGCGAGAGTATTCATGCTCCCGCCGACTGTTCATCTTATCTAGTCGCGGCCTACATTTTACTAATAACAATAATGTTAACGCAATTAATGTTGACCTTGCACCAGTTATATTCATGTGTTTTCTCGCTTGTTTGTATCTAGAGTATTGGTTATGGCACCCATGATATTGTAATTACCAGAAATCTTGTGTGAAATTAAATGTCTCAAAGTGTAGTTTTCTATAATTATTTGATTAAGGATAAAAAACACTTCTATCCCAAATACAAATGTTAGCGTGGTATATTTCTGATTTATTCTTTTCGGTGTTATCGAGGTGGAACACTACATTATTGTAAAAGATTTAATATGTTGATTTCACGTGACGTGAAAGTAATAACCAGTGTCTCACAGAAATGAAAAAATTCATAGTAAATTGATACAAAATATTATTTTCAATTTCCACTGTTTTCGCGATTTTATATAGGGCTAGATATTTGAAAAAGTTTTATATTGTTTATACAAAAAAGGATAATAATTCAATAACTATCGCCATTTATTACTTATTGAAGTAGCATTAAAAGTTAATAACTGTTAGTTTCCAGTCCAAGACATAAAAAACCTAGTTAGTTTATTACAAAGTGCAAGTAAATAAAACTAAGCGAACATCCCATAAAATCATCCAGAAAAACTTAGTTAACTGCGGCGTATTAAGCTAAGAAATTCCTGCGTATATGGTACGAATATTAAGCAAGCCAAATCTTCACAGTTGCAATTGATCAAAACTGATCAATGTGTTATAGTTCGAGAATACAAATCTGGGCAAAATAAAGATAAAACTTCGAAAATATATTAATTTCGTACAGATTTTTTCCCCCTTACGTAACAATGTTTAACAAAATCTGTATTAAATTTCTGTAAGTCTAGTTAGCGACAGATCCCGACTAATCTATAACCATAAACCAACCTGGAAAAAAATCTAACCACGGAATAGCACGACTCGTAAACAAAACAAGCTCTGTGAAGAATTAAGGTCAAGTTATAAGACCCGAGACAGGGAATCAACAAAGGAACCTTTTAAAATGTCACTTTTAAGCTACCATACAGATAACGTCTTCTAATATCAGTGTTGTAGGCCACGGATTTTTTGGAGGTTTCTTATGGATTCATTGCACATATGATTTCACATAGTGTTACCAGAGTCAGATCGGTTACAACAGTTAAGACAAACAGTTTCAGACATCCGAATGTGGCAGCGTAGAAACAGAGTGGATTATCGAGTCAGCAGAAATAAGCAGAGCACGACGTTATTTAGCGAAGGATGAGCGATTCGATGGAGGGCGTGATTGGGACGAAGTCCTCACCACCAAATGAATTTAGTGGGGGAATGATGAACAAAACCAGCATGCACGGGACAGAGAAGCTATCCATCTGTCTCTCAGTTCTATCATCTGTGGCCGCGAGGATCTCCTGACCAGTCTACGCCAGCATCATCAGTACAACAGGTGTGAATGATCTACATTGGGAACGTTAGGTTGGAAGGGAGTGAAGATACTACAAGTTAATGCAAGGTAGAGTTCTTACATTAGTAGCATATGGCTTAACAGCTCTCACACACAGACAATGCGCATTATAACTGGCTCACTTCGATCTACAACTATTCAGTGGCTGCCGGGGCTCAGAAACATGCCCCCACCTCATATCAGTAGGCAAAAGGTTCTAATAGAACTATGGTTGAGAATTTTGAACAATGAGGCTCTTCCCATCCATGGAGATGTTAGGGAATACAAAACACGGCTGAAGTCACGTCGCCCTGCCTGGAAGACTGCTGTCAGTCTAACATCTAACACCTTCAGCGATACAGATAGCTGTACAGAGGAATGGGCATCGTCAACACCACAGGGCATAGTGCAAATTACCAATCGCTGCTCAGAACTACCAGGATTCAACTTACCGCGGTCAATTTGGTGTAAACTAAATCGGATTAGATGTGGTACGGGAAGAACTGCATCAACCCTGCACACCTGGTCATAACAAGGGGAGCAATTATTGCTTAAAAATTTACGGTGTATAGCTTGTAAATTAATTTAAATGTTGTATATACATTTCTGGAGTATCATTTACGCAATATACTGCTCCCATGACTTATAGTCTTACCCACATATCAATGTTCATCTTGGGAAGTGGCAGAGCGAGAAAAAAAGAATCGCCATTCAACCAGATTAGGTTAAACAATTACGAAGGACTTAATTTTCAGCTATCGCTGTTCAAGACATTGGTGCAGGAATGGTGGTTTACAGCGTACACTCAAACATTAATGTCACCACTAAGAGAACGGAAGAGTAAATGTTTTCAGCTAAGTCAAACAGTTAGCGTAAGTTACTAGGGACTCTTGGGCCCCACCGATATCAATGAAAAGGCGACCAAAACGCTAAATCTGAAGCTAACATTTATTATTCTGGAGGAAACTATTTTATCACTTCCCAATCGTTTCAAATGGAGACGTACAAAAAAAATAAATAAATGTATTACGTATTTTTGTTTTATGATCATGTAACTGAATAACGTATGAATATAAAATTTCGAATAGGTCCATGCTTACTTGTTGATAACTGAATCTATTCAATAAAACCATTAATTTTAGTATAGATTTGTGATACAAATAAACATGTAACGCATTTCGTTAAAAACAAGAATATGCTCGTATTTTTTACGTTTACAAACTGGTAATACTGCTTTGAAACACGTAACAGTCTAATTCCTTTTAGCTATACATGTTAGTGAGTATCAGAGTGTGTCCATTGAGTATCATCCTAGCTGAAGAACGTGGCACAATGAAAGAGTTGCCATACTTCTTTTATAGAAAGAAGCAACTAAAAAACAAAAACAATAATACATTGGCACAGAAATACGAGACGCTGAACCGTCTGTCTGCTTGTTTTCTTCAGATGGCTGTTGTTGTTCTGAATGGTTAAGCGTAAAAACAACAACACAGCTGTATTTTCGTCCATAGTTCCCAGAGTTACGAGAACAGCAGCCTATAAATTGGTTTTCTTCGCTGCTAAGGAAGGGCATAGTTATAACGTAAAAAATGAAAAGCTATTGCCAGCACTTATGTTTTATTTTGTATAATGTTTTCACTATTTTCATTTCACAAAAAGTGAGATCGATTAAACATTCTGAAATTGAATTCACAACTTTCTTAAAGTGCGAAGGGGAAGGTTTGAAAAGGGCAGTGCTACTGGTATGGTCCAACCAAGCCTCGTACGAGCCTGATTCCTCTCTATTAACCAACATGTAAACACTTTATCATTATTCTTGGCCACCGCTGAAAAATTCTATCACTCTTATCTTGCACAATCCTACATCAATGTCATCCCTGGAAGCAGTAACGCAATACTGGCTCGTCAGTATTGCGTTACTGCTTCCTGGAATGACATTGATGGAGGATTGTGCAAGATAAGAGTGATAGAATTTTTCAGCGGCGGCCAAGAATAATGATAAAGTGTGTACTTTCCTCAGATATACATTCCTATACACTAAAGCTTTCCACTCCGGTGCTGATATCTTTTGACTTGACTGGTGTAACTGCTGCTTAGCAACCTGCACGCAAAATGTGAAAATGTTCACGAACGTTTATCGTCGCGCTTTTAATGTCATACAGCTGCTCAGTATTTGTTTTTTTTTTTTTATTTATTATATACTTCGTTGGTTCCTACTGAAACAATCCATGTAACATACTTGTACTGACTTGGTTTACATCACAGTACCATCCGGGTATCTAAACACAACCACAGCGTAAAAGTTGAGTAAAATTGTTCTTTCGTACTTCACCTTGTATAAAAAGATATTCTCGTTAATGTACTTTAGCAATGACATGACTTCCTTTAGTAGTTGTGGCTTTATGGCGCGTCGACAGCTAGGTCATTACCATCTTAACAATAACTGTCTTACAATGTGGATGACTTCTTAATCAAATAATGCAATATTTTTCAAGAAGCATTGTGGCTCCTCTATTAAGGAAAACGTAATAATTCACTAAACAGCTAGTCAGGTGGCAACTTCTACATCTGCGTTACGCGATGTTTCGACGGTGTAAATCTGTGAGATCCTGACGTAACGCCACCTGATCCGCATATGATTCGCGCGTTGGACACTTTTCGCAAAATCTTTATACAAACACAAAGTTTTTATCCAATTCTGATGCATCTTTCATACGTATACTTAAAAAAAATACAGTAAATAAATAGCAAATCACTGTTTGGGTTTGATTCACAGAAACCTAAACTCTCTCCTCCTTACCTCCCCTGATTTTAATTTTTGCCACCATTGTTCATACAAACACACAGCTTTTATCCTTTTAACTGCTTAACGTCCCTCAACAGCGAGGTCTTTAGAGACGGGAAAGGATGGGGGCAAGGAATGGGAAGGAATACGGCCATAGCCTTTCAAAGGAAGCATCCCGGCATTTGAGTGGATTGATTTGGGAAACCATGGAAAACCCAAATCTGGATGCCCGGACGGGGATTCCAACCGCCATCCTCCGGAATGCGAGGCCAGAACGCTAACTGTTACACCACCACGCTCGGTGGTTTTATCCGAATTTGACAGTAGTTACCACACGTGTGCTTCAGAACAAGAGGGTCTGGTAGCTCAGCGGTTAAGGCTCTTACTTCCGACAGTTCTCTCTCCGGTCGCTGTTTCAAACCCCGTAGTGAGTAGGAATTTTTAGGAGTAGTATTTGATTATATGAGCTAAGCCTGGACGTTCCGATGTCTGATTCCACGTTAAACTACAGGCTCCTGTATAAAGGAATTAGCCTTCTTGCCTCTGACACAAAAGCTTGGTAAATCTCCTTACTGAAGATTCGATCAACTGTCGAGTTTTGGACTATGTTAAATTTTTAGTTTTTGAAGTGAAAACTTCTTAGGCGCACTGGGCGATTTTTGAATGAATAAAATGTTATTACGACATGACAATGTTAATAGTATATCCGTTGTGGTCTGATGGTTGAATCGCTAGGGTCTGACTGGTGAACGAAAAGTTCCCGGTTTGAATCCCGGTCACGGATGTGACTTTTGGAAATCCCTTAACCCGACCTTCACCTCTGGCATAGCTTGCTGTGTAATGTGAAGTACTCCAGAACGCTTCCGTGGTTCAGATTCCATGTTTAACTATTGGTCCCTTGTATCTAGTAACACTACCGGCATAGGTGAAGGCGGCTAAGACAGGGGCGGAAAGCGCAGCCAGTAGAAACCCTCTCACTAGTTCATTACGACCACACGGAATTATGATCATTTAGTATATGTGTAGCTATAAGTATGACGTGTATGATACTGAGATTTTTAAGTTTCCACTTCTGTCGTCAGACCTCAATGACTGCCAATTTGTTTTTTTATGTATCGTCCTAAATATTTGTGACAGCACGACTTTTTAAAGGAAAAAATGCTGAAGCATTGGATTCTAAATATTGCAAAGAAGATGAGTCACAAATTATCAAAAAAAAAATAATAATAATTTGTTCCTGGGGACAACGTGATATTGCTTTCGACTATCCTTAACTAAACAACACGCGTTCTTTTAGGTTATGAACAGACGCCTTAATTTGAAAGACTGTTTGGGTTAAATGACGCCTCGTGATCCTCAGAGACTGCTGGGGTACACCGCCTCTCGACAACAGCTTGCCTCCCATACTCCCATATCTGGAAGCGTGTCGGTTAGTTTCGGGTGTGTATACTGTGTCCGGCAGACTTACAAAAATGCACAGTGTTGTTGTGATTTAATTTGATTTTAATTGCTATGGAGCCCACGCTCCGGTAACAGTTTCTCTAAACACCCATCTTCCCCCTTTCCTGCACCCGCCTACATTTGTCCTTTACAAATTTCTACTTTAAATTCTTTCAGCGTTTTTGGTAAATTATTCATTATTTTTCTTGGTAACTTATTTCAATCCCTGGCACCCTTACCTAAAAAATATAATCTTCTTACACCATTGCCCCTGAAATCGAGTGCCAGCTTGTGATCAAGGTCATCTTTTCGCTTCCATGGAATAATTTTCATTCTTACACCAATATCTTTCCATGCCTCATCACCAATATACGCCTTGTACACTCCCATGACCTTCTTCATCCCCCCCCCCCCCCACTCCTGGCTTACAATGAATCTCATTCCAGCTCATTTAACTTATCTGTTACTGATTGTGTTCTGCGGTATTTTTCATAAACAAATTTAGTAGCCCTTCTTTTCACCCTCAAACTCCTCTATTTGATGCTCCAAATGTGGGCCCCATATTACACTACAATATTCAGGCAATGGTCTGAACAAAGTTATGTAATCCAGTTCCCTTACTTCTCTCGTGCATCCCCTCATCACTCTCTCCAACAAGTGCAGAATTTTGAAACCTTTCCCTACTACCTGTCCAATGTGTCCTGCCCAGTTTATCTTATTATAAAATGTAATGCCAAGATATTTACATTTCTAGTCTTCAATAAGCAATTATTTCCCCACCTTATAACCATAATCATAATCTGTGTATTAAATAAACTGACTCTTCTTTTCATATATCTCCATCCCATGTTTACCAACCCAATTAGATATCAGCCAGGAGAGGATGGGTGGCCATGGCCGGACATGACATTTCGAAGAATAATACCAGCTCCTGGTTGGAGCATTCGCGCGAAGCCAAGCACAAGCTAAATCACTATGGCCGGGAGCCTTTCGAAACTTCCTCTACTAAATTTCCCAGCCCTACCATCAATCACTCACCTCGGAAATACAGATCTGACATCAAAGTCGGAAGAATCCTGACAGCAGTTGTGCCAATCTTCAATGAAGTCATCATCATCATCATCCTCAACAGGTCCCAGCCACTGGCACAAGCCTCTCTATTTCCTTCTTTCTTCCCACCACCTCTCTGTCACCACCTTGTTCCTGTCCTCTCCTCTCTTCCGCACACACTCCTTCACTCCTTTCAGCCATCCGTCTCTTGGTCTTCCTCTGGGTCTGTTACCACGAATCTTAATTTCGGGGATTTTTCTTGAGATTCTCTTAACCTCCATTCTCTTTACATGTCAAAACCATCTCAGTCTGGTGCTCTCTACCCTCTCCTGTAGGGCTTCCTCTTTCATGGTGCATCCAATCACTTCATTCGTTATTCTTTCCATTTTAGTAATTCAAATTCGACATCATAAAAATTTCATTTTGCTTGCTTTTACCCTGCTGATGTCCCGATTCTTTATTGTCCATGTTTCAGCAGCATATGTCAAGATAGGCACATAGTATGTTTGAATGATTACTCTCTTGCTTTTCTGTGGCATGCCTTTATTCCATATCAGGCTTCTAAAGCTCCTTAAAACGCCTCTGCTTGTCTTCCTCTTTCACTTATCTCGCCATCATTTCGTCCACGTTATTCTAATACACTCCCAAAGTACATGAACCTACTTCAACTGCCATCACAATCCCCTGGGTTAACCTATTCTTCTTTCTGGTTGTTACCATGTATTCACATTTCTTTAAATTAAATTTCAGGCCATATTCCTCCACACTGTCTGTCCATACATCCAACTGCCGCTGCACTTCCTCTTCATCAGCTCACCAGTTCATCAGGTCGTCCGCAAAAGCCATCACCTTCACGTTTTCCTCTCCCATCCTCACTGTCACCTTCTGAATTATATCATCCATGTTTACAATAAAGAAGTGAGAGGGCATTTCCTTGTTTCAGTTCATTCCTTTGTTTCAGCTATTCTTCCTTCCCCTATTTTTACATAGCTCACACTTCCTTGGTACAGTTCTATCAACTCCTGATGTTTTTTTTTTTTTCTGTTCTCCAAGCTTTCCATACCTTACAACTGAGTACACAATCATATGCTTTCTCAATATCGAGAAATACCAACAGTAGATCCCTTCCATACTCATAATGTTTTTCTTGCAGCTGACTCACGTCTACCCTAGATCTCCTTGATCTCAAGCCATACTGCTCTTCTATGTAGTGACGTTTTCAATCTAAGCTGCCAGTAACTTCTACTTGCTTATGATACGCACCCAATTTTTCCTTCGTCGTCTTGATGGCAGAGTTTCTGGGTTTCTCCCTCCTTGTGTCTGCTTACGCAGTATGTGTAATACCTTGTAGTATTCGGCTCGGTGACTGCTTCGACCCGCCCCAGCGTCCTGGCTCGACCGTGTAGTCCATGTGGAGATCCTCTTTTTACAGGGGCTCCGTCTCCACGCGTCGTCTCGCGAGCCCCGACATGGCGAGGCTAAATTAATCCAGGTGGCGCTAGGCTGTCGCGATGGTCACCCAGACTTTTTTTTCCCGCTTGTTGTTGAATTCCCAATGGCAGTTCTCTAATTAAAGCGGACACCGTCTCCCCTCCCCCACCGACAGCAGTCACTCGTCCAGTGTGGCCAACTGTCCGCGGACAAACAGCGTGCCATCAAGGAGCGCTTCACACTGTAACGATTCAGTCAGTTTGTAAGGTGTAGGATTGCAACGATATATCGGTCAACCGATAATATCGGTCCAAAAATATCGATATGATTCAGTGAAAAATCGAAAACTACAAACCCCTTCGCGCTAAATAAAATACTGCAAATAAATGTATGGCTGAAGGAGAGAAAACTTGACTATGCTTAACTTTGATATTCTGTGGTTACATTCCGCTTCATGCACTTTATTCGTTCCCCATTCATTACGTTCACCGTTTTATTATTTAATATGTTGTGTTACGTTTGCGTTCGTTGTTTCTTTTTTCTCTCTGGGATGTATTACAATATTCTAAAGGAAGTAAAAAGTATGACCGCCAGACCGATACAATTGCTTATTTTATCAGTGTTGGTAATAGACCTTTTAATGCAGTTGAAGACAAAGCTTTTAAGATTTAATGAAGCACTTGGAACCATTGTACAAAGTTCCTTTTCATGGAACTATCAAAACAAAAATTGATGAAAAAATTTTGAAAGTTGTGTAGGAGGAGTTGAAAAGTGTGAAGAATTTTTTTATTGTTACGTATAGAACAACACCGGCTATTTGGATATTACAGTACATTTTTTGCTGGAAAATTAATTGAAATCAATCATGACATGTATACTAGTTATATTAAGATGTGTTCCAAATTGCAATTAATCATTTACTCATATTCCGGGGTTCACCAGGGAGGCGTGATAGGTCCTCTGTTAATTCTCATATACATTAATGATTTGTGCGACATAATAAGGGGAATGAAAAGATTATTTATCGATGATGCTATTATTAATCGTGAAATCAAAACCAAGGAAGACTGCGCTTTGTTACAAGACGATATTATGAAAACAATTGCGTGGTTTAAAGACTGGCAGTTCGAGTTAAACGCTAAAAAGTGCCAAGTCATGCGTGTAAGTAAAAAGATGACACCGTTTAACTCTGAATATACAATTAATGGTACTGTCCTTGGAACGGTAGATTCCGCTAAATACCTAGGGGTAACAATTTGAAATAATGTGTCATGGAATGAACATATCGAGAATGTAATTGGGAATGCAAATCGAATGCTCCGATTTCTAGGTCGTAATTCAAAACAATGCACTCTGGAAGTTAAATCGATTGCATATAAGTCACTAGTGCGTCCTCACTTAGAATATTGTTGTTCTGTATGGGGTCCCCATCAAAAGGGGTTAATGGAAGCATTAGAGAAGGTTCAAAGAAGAGCCGCCCGATTCGTGACGTTTTTTCTTGTAAACGTTTCGAGAACATGAGAATCTGACATTTTTCACAGGCGTTTAAACTATTAAATAATAATTGTGCTAGTTGGAAGAGTAATTTCGAACCCAATAATCTTAATTTATGTCTCATAAAGTAAAAATACCGCTATCAATAAGTACTGAACATTTAAAACAATTGTGAAAAACATCCCATGTGGGTAAAACAGGACGGACATAGACATGTTAGCTGTGGAAAACAACTGAAGAACAGTCACTCCGAAGGGACAGTAAATTATCAAGACTCAAATATGTTTAATATTTATAAACAATTTTAGCATTTACTTATCTATTTGAACTGAAAGTTCATCCATTTGTGTGTTTCAATGACGCGGTTTGAAAGTAACCAATTAATATTTTCTTCCCACAAACCCTACTGCAAAGATCGAGAAATTTTATTTCATGTCACATTCAGGAAGCGAAATGGCTAAGTGGGTGGTAAAATGCGGATGCAATAAAATTAGTGGCGGAGGCAGGAACTGGTTTAACATCGTGCCACAGTCGTCCAAGTAGCGGGAAGATCTCACAAACAAACCTGCTTAGTTACCATTGGTTACCACGGACTCTAGTAGTGGACGATCCACGACAGCCTCGAACACCAATACCAAAGATTGTTTATGAATATAGAGTGAGGCCAGAATTGCTGCTTGTTCAAGGCTTGAAGTGTAAATATCTTGACACAACGTTAGATAATAAACTCAAATGGACAGAGCACATATGGTAGGGAAAGGTTACAAAATCCTTCATTTACTGGAGAGGGTGATGAGAGGATGTACCAGAGAAGTTAGGGAGTTGGGTTACAATACATTGGTCAGATCATTAGTTTAATATGGTGGTGTAGTTCGGGACCCACATTGTGGGTATCAAATACAGGAGTTGGAGGTTGTGCAAAGAAGAGCAGCTAGATTTATGTGTGGAAATTATCGCAGGATCCAGTCAGTAACTGATATGATAAAGGAGCTGGATTGGGATTCATTGCAGCAAAGGAGGAAGGTGAAGAGAGTGCTGGGAATGTACAGGGCATATTTTGGTGATGGGGCTTGCAGGGATATTGGTCAAAGAATTAGGAATAGTACATGGAAGGGGAAAGACGACCATGACCACAAGCTGGCGCTCGATTTCATGCATTAGGGAGTGGGAACATTTTCTTTTGTTGGTAAGGAAGTCAGGGATTCGAACCAATTACCAAGTGAGATTATTAATAATTTACCAAAAACGCTTAAGGAATTAAAAATTAAAATTTCTGACTCGGAAAAGTGGATGGGGGAGGTATTTACCACTGCAACTATAAAACAAAATTTAATAATACTTGTAATATAGAAAGTTGTAACTGGATGACTAAGTGAGCTGTCACCATAGCGTGTGCTCCATCGCATTTAAAATAAATACCTTTAATCAGGGATGATAGGTAAGAGACAGCAATATTGACGTATTGTGGGAGTAGCTTAAAATAGTGGGCTCTGTTTAAAACACGTTCGTATTATTATAGTTGCTAACGTAATAATTTTGAAGCTCAACGAAAGATGTTCAGTAATAGAGAAACAAGTCATTTTATTGAAGTAAAAGAGTTATGGAAGATTCTAGGTATAATAACAAATGTACAGAATAATATCCATCAACTTAAATGTAAATTTCTTTTTCCAGAGCCTCTCAAAGAATGTAAGACAAGCTTCAGAAAAATCTAAAGATCTCCGTAGCACTATGAATACTGGATAAAAGCGTTGAAATCCTGGGCATATGCCTTTAGTTGAGTTACCACCGTTTGCCATAATGACTGCAGTCCTTTGACCTCTTTCACTAATAGTCTTGCTGTAATTTTAGAGAATCAAAATTTGTTTGTTTTATTCTGTTCCGGTCACAGATTTTATGCTGAGACTTTAAAATCAAAAAGTACTCCATCATGATATGCGTTCCGGGTATATATAGTTTGAGGGAAAGCGTAAGTGCGATGTTGAAGGAGTTAGGTTGGGAAGACCTGGAACACCGAAGGTGTTGCTCCCGGCAGGAGGTGACTGAAAAATTCACTACTGATCTATTTCACGATGACGGCTAACATATACACTAAATAGCCAAAGAAATTGATATAGGCATGCGTATACAAACACAGAGATATGTAAACACTCAGCGTACGGCGCTGCAGTCGGCCACGCCTATGTAAGACTGCTGGGGTCTGAAAAATTCACGACCGACGTATTTCGGAATGACAGCAAACAAATATTACTACCAGCAATATTCATAGCTACGAATGACTGCGAAAATAAAATAAGAGAAATCAGGGTAAGAACAGATTCATTTCTGTACTCATATTTTCCACGACCGATTAGGGAATGGAATAGAAAGGAATTACCGGGCGAGTAAACTTAAAATCTGACAGAAGTAGCTCTCCATTAATTATTTCGGCCATCCTGATCTGGGTTTTCCATGATTTTCCCAGATCAGTCCAGGCAAATGCTGGGATGGTCCCTTACAATATCCCATGGGTGCCTACTGCCATATCCCGTATATCCCCATCCAAACTATTACACTTTCGAATGGGTTCAATGCACCCTCCACCAAACTTATAGTGAATAGCGAAGTAATAATAGTAATAAATACACATTTCTCCCATAGTCATTAGACCGATAATCAGACCTCCTGTTAGGTAACTACACTGAAGGTTGAAAGAAACTGGTACACCTGCCTAATATCGTGTAGGGCCCCCGCGAGCACGCAGAAGTGCCGCAACACGACGTGACATGGACTCTACTAATTTCTGAAGTAGTGCTGGAGGGAATTGACACCATGCATCTTGCAGGGTTGTCCATAAATCCGTAAGAGTACGAGGGGGTGGAGATCTCTTCTGAACGGTACATTGCAAGGCATCCCAGATATGCTCAATAATGTTCACGTCTGCGGAGTTTGGCGCCCAGCGGAGATGTTTAAACTCATAACAGTGTTCCTGGAACCACTCTGTAGCAATTCTGGACATTTGGGGTGTCGCATTGTCCTGCTGGAATTGTCAAAGTCCGTCGGAATGCACAATGGACACGAATGGATGCAGGTGATTAGCCAGGATGCGTACGTATGTGTCACCTGTCAGAGTCGTATCTAGAGGTATCAGGGATCCCAGGTCACTCCAACTGCACACGCCCCACACCATTACAGAGCCTCCACCAGCTTGAACAGTCCCCTGCTGACATGCAGGGTCCATGAATTCATTAAGTTGTCTCCATGCCTGTGCACGTCCATCCGCTTGATACAACTGGAAACGAGACTCGTTACACCAGTCAACGTGTTTCCAATCATCAACAGTCCAATGTCGGTGTTGACGTGTATATGCGAGGCGTAAAGCTGAGTGCACGACACATAGCTCCGAAAACCCATATCGAGGATATTTCGTTGAATGGCTCTCACGCTGACACTTGTTAATGGCGCAGCATTGAAATCAGCAGCAATTTGTGGAAGGGTTTTAATTTTTTCTCAATGAACGATTCTTTTCAGTCGTCGTTGGTCCCGTTCTTGCAGGATCTTTTGCCGGCCCCAACGATGTCGGAGATTTGATGTTTTACCGGGTTCCCGACACGCACGGTGCATTCGTGAAATGGTCGTACGGGAAAATCCGCACCTCATCGCTACCTCGGAGATGCTGTGTCCCATCTCTCGTGCGCCGAATATAGCACCACGTTCAAACTCACTTATAACGTGATAATCTGTCATTGCAGCAGCAGTAACCAATTTAACGCTTGCGCCTGACACCTGTTATCTTATATAGGCGTTGCCGACCGCAGCGCCGTACTCTGAGTTTTTACATATCTCTGTGTTTGCCCATACCAGTTTCTTTGGCTCCTCAGTATAGTGTTTTCATCGTAGTGAAGTGTTTCTACCTGTCAGTCTCACATAATTACCACCACCCCAAACATTTCATAAAACGAACGAAACATACTGACACCTCGGATCCCATGAGATTAGCTCAAAGCGACTTCCGTTGGTCCTTGGAGTGAACGCGCCGCACCCACACTGCGGGGCGCGGATAGAGTCGGAGTTGTGTGTGTGTCAGCCGTGAGATTGTGGACGTGCGGGGGAGATGTGCCCGCCTGCCTCGGGCGTCCCGACGCTTGATTGCCGACGCTCGAGTTGTTGTTTGGACGGACGTGGCTGCGGCCAGATGACGTAGCGACCTCGTAGCGGGCCAGCCGAGCTTCACACACGCCCCTCCCTTGCTCTGTACAAACCAGCCAGTAGCAGAGCGTTCTTTGCGTAAAAACTAATTGCTCCTGAGTGGATACCAAGCCACGAGTGATCAAGGAATGCATATAAGCATCATTACTATTTCTGCTGGTCTAATATCTCCTTTCATTCCGATCAAAACACATTAGTGGATGAAATATTTCGAAACTAATGATAGTGGTTGTTCGCTTGTTTCCTAATAATCTCAAACTGAAACTGCATTATAATTCAAATACCATCCAAAAATGTAGAAAATGTAAAACCAAAATGTCTCCCTGACCAGACGCTATTCCTATTAGATTCTACTCCAGGTACAAAAGGGAAATTGCACAATATTTGATCAAATTATATACCACCTCCTTGGTTCAAGAAAACATACCTGCTGAGTGGAAGACCCTCATCGTAGGTTTATACCTAAGTCCATTGTAGCGTTCTAGCAGGGAAACCCAGGTTTTCCATAGTTGAAGGTCCACACACTACTGCAATCACTCACTAGAGGGACAGGGGTCCGTTCTTCTTCCGCTTGGAGTTGGTACCCTCAACCATCACAGGTTATGTTGTTTGCTATCTGCCGAAGCGCCTACTGACGGGGTTTTCAGGCCTCTATGGCTATGTATATGTGAAGTAGTATGTAAAGTCACTAAGTAGATATCTGTGTCTCCTACGAGAAAGAATGGTCTTGGCTTCTTAAACAAGCTCACCGAGAAGTTACCATTTGAGGCACAGATTCCCACGTATCAGTTTTGTGTATCTGGGACGAAACTGGAAAAGCTGTTAAAAGTTGGTCAAACTGGAATCTATCCATTACATGCTGTGTGCAGGGAACATGGCATTACGCACAGGATTTGGACAGACGTAATGAAGATCGTATTCTCGCGGAGAAGGCTTCAAACAGAATGCGTGCTAAGCTTAAGCTGGGTGCGGGTATTAAAAAGAAGAAGAAGGATGGCATCCTACAATTAATAACTACTTTTGTCGAATTCTCAGTCACTAGAGCTCTTGCGGTAGGAGTATCAATATTCGTGGGAAAAGTCAAAGCAGACAAAAAAAAAAAAAAAAAAGCCGTTGTCCGAAGAAAAACGAGACAATGGAACAATGGAAGCAATTACAATGAGAGTTAAGTCTTTATGTGAAACCATACAGGAAAGGCGGATTTGGGTTACAAAAAATGAACCTGTGCAGCCGTCAACTGACGAGGTTATAAATAGATATGTAAAGCGTCTGCGTATACCTCATTTTCACGTTGATTTTATGGGTGATGTATTACCTGAAAAAAAAAATTGTGAACGTGAATATAGAATCGTTAACTCGGGCAGTGCAGAAAATGCTGGAACACATTGGGTTACATGCATAAGGTACAACGACAGCGTAGTTAAAAATGTCGATAGTTTTGGTGACTTACCGCCATCATTGAATTGCACCGGTACATTGCTGCAATAGAATACTGTACAATGCGCTGCGACCCAAAGAATACAGTACACTTGTGTTTAAAGTTCCTGTACGAAAATGTTTGACATTGGTTTTGCGTGAACCTCGGCCAGGGTAACACATCTGCTTCTCAGATAATAGCTCAGTCTTGAGTTGTGACTACTTTCAACCGATAGATATCAGCCAAGAATAGTACACATTCTGGCTAGTAGATTTTCAAACCTACAACTCAATCCCGAACATTGGTTATTGAAACTGGAAATTTCATTACTTGAGGAAAAAAGTGATATTCCCACAGGATCATACCACATTGACGATTTGAAAAATTATTTAGTTATGCACACTAATAACACCAAATAGTCTATTAGAGCAAACAACAATTCTCTCAAGTGCGAGATTCAAATAGTTGTCGAAATTGACTTCACTGATCTAAACACAACTGGAACAATGCTCGGTTTTTTCGAAATATGTGTTAAAACCTGGATTACAGTATCAACATATTTAAAGTTAACGCTATACATACAGATTGCAATGTATGGGCAGGAAATTAGGCCAGCGAAAAGTTGGGACATACACTACACGAGATTTTTCCAGCAGTGCCTCCAGGGTACAAGATTGTAAAAGTAAATCTTGTGAAGAAGTAAAGCACATATATTTCGTAATGTTATATGCGCTGTTGAAAATATGTTTTTAATTGCTCAGTGGTAAGTAAAATAAAAAATATTAAATTAAATCTATGCTTTCTATTTATACTTGTAACATACATCTTCACATCAAAATTTTCTTATTAGCAGCATGCAACATCACCAGATTCAAAATTCTTGGTTACGCACAATTAAATTTTTAGAGGCGGTTTCAAGAGGTGCGGTGGTAGAAACGATTAACCTAAACTAAATAAATAACGTCAGTTGAACTGCCTAAATATTGGAGTTGGCTTATGTAGTAAACCGTACTGTACATATCACTGTTTCTACCATGTTTAACGCTTGGAGCAACGTCATTCTGTAAATTAAAATTTGATGGATTATTTCGTGTTGTGTATATACTGTAAATACGAAATTTCAATGTAAATAACCTCAATTACGAGTTTGATCTGAGCTCAATAAACCTCAGGTTTTCAGCTAGCTGTTTAAAAACTGTGATGGATCCCAGTATCGATTAGCACCCCTAATTGCGTGACACGAATAGAAGAAGAAAATGTGGAGTGTCTAACAGGTACTCCCACAGGACTTAATACCAGCTATATTTTCTTGGCAGGCTATTAACCAACTGTCGTTACTGCTTAATATAATATAAATTGCTTACGGGATTAATGCTGCGTTGAAAAGCTCCTGCTTCTTCTTATTCCCGACGTTTCGACCAGGGCTTAGGTCTTCATCAGGGGCCATCTACCGAATCTGCTATACATTGTGATCTGCTGGAGACTGGCGTTGCGGGTTGTTTACGTATTTATACTGTCGATTGTTTAACAATATCGACTATCCAGCGATATGCTTTATACGATTTAATATATGTGAGTCCAAAGATAATTATGTATCTAACACAGATTTCCAAGCCTGGCTAAGACCATAATCAACAGTCTTGTTGACATTGTTAGGCTGTTTGAATATTTAAATAGCCTCTATTACTTTCCTTTGGAGAAAACATTAGCAAAATGTAAAGTAAAAACCCTGACATCTACATCCATACTCTGCAAATCACAACAATAGTAGGTGGCAGAGGCTGCTAAGCACCATATCCTAAACCCGTGCATTCCAATCCCGAATAGCACAAGGAAAGAAGGAATACATAAAAGCATCAGTACGGCATCTTATTTCTCGAATCTTATCCTTCCGGTCATTGCGACCTAAATAGGTTTACGGAACAAGTATTTCATAGCACTCGTTATTTAAAGATTTTCGCATATTCTCCAATAAAATTAAGCGCAAACTACGTCGTGTGTTTACCAAACTATCCCAGCTCAATCTATGTATCAATTCTGTGACGCTTTCATAAGGGCTGTAGCAACCAGTCACGAATCGAGCTGCTCTCCTCTGCACCTTCTCCACTGAGTCAATCAGGCCCTAGCGATACGGAACCCAAACTCCACAACAGTAATCCAGATGCGGACGCACTAGTGTTTTATACGCTACTTCCAGTGTATGAGCATTACAGTTCCTCAAAATACGACCTATGAATCGCAATTCAGAATTAGCCTACAACGGAAGTCTTGGTGCAAGTCCCATTTCATGTGTCAACAGCTAAGTTGTTTATTTTGTAGTCGTGAGCAACCTGATTCTTTTTGATAATTATTCGCATTGCCTTGCACGTTTTGCAATTAAGTGTAAGCTGCCATTTACGGCACCAATCGGAAATGGCATCCAAATCGCACTGAACTACTAAGCAATCGGTGGAACACCTTATTTTCCTATAGATAACTACATCGTCGGCAAACAACGCAACCAGCATCTGACGTGGTCACCGAGATCTTTTATAAATATTAAGAAAAGAAATGGTTCTATTACACTTCCTTGAGGAACCCCCGAAGTAACATCTATCTTGGAAGAGGCTTCCCCGTCAACAACGACATACTACCATCGACCAATTAGAAAATCACGTATCCATTCGCAAATCTGATCTGGTATACAGTATGCTCGAATCTTCGCTAAAAGTCGGTTGTGTGGTACAGAGTCAAAAGCATTACGAAAATCCAAGAAAATAGCATCAACTTGCGAACCTGCATCGATAACTTTCATTACGTCATGTGAAAATAGGATCAATTGTGTTACACACGATCTCTTCTTCCGAAATCCGTGTTGACACTGTGTAAGTAACTCGTTCTCATCTAGAAACTTCATAATGTTAGAGCAAATAACATGCTGCAGAATTCTACTGCATACAGATGTTAGAGATATGGGTCGATAGATCCCAGGATCACTCCGATCTCCATTCTTGAAAACGGGAATTACCTGTGCTTTTTTCCGGCTAGAAGGTACTTTTTTCTCTTCTAAAGATTTGCGGAATATATCTGACAGAAATTGTTTAATTTCCTCTGCGTATTCAGAAAATACTCTTACCAGTATACCATCGGGACCCGGCGCTTTACCCCACTTCAGGAGCTTTAATTGCTTTACAATACCTACGCTATCAATCTCTATCGAATCCATCTCTAATTCCACGCGATGTGGTAAAGTGGGCATGTTTTACATGTTTTCGCGCGTGTATTTTTGAATTCAGTGTTAAATCGGCTGTCGTCAACTTCTCTGGGCCTCTGTTGTTTCTGATATACATTAATGATGTTTGTGACGTAATAAGAGGAAAGAAAACACTATTTGCCGATGATGCTATTATTTGTCGTGAAATCAAAACCCAGGACGACTGCGCTTTCTTACAGAAAGATAGTATGAAAATAATTGCGTGGTGTAAAGACTGGCTGTTGGAGTTAAACTCTACAAAGTGTCAAGTCATTCGTATAAGTAAAACATGACACCATTTAATTCTGAATATGCAATTAATAGTACTGACCATAAAACGGTAGATTCCGCTAAATACCTTGGGTTAACAATTCGAAATAATTTTTCGTGGAATGAGCATATCGAGAAGGTAACTCGGATAGCAAATCGTATGCTCCGATTTCTAGGTCGTAATTAAAAACAGTGCACACCCTAACTTAAATCGATTGCATACAAGTCACTAGTACTTCCTCAGTTAGAATATTGTTGTTCTGTATGGGGTCCCCATCAGAAGGGGTTGATGGAGGCATTAGAGAAGGTACAAAGAAGAGCTTCCTGATTCCTGGGCTTTCTGAGATCGTCAACACCAACATTGGACTGTTGATGATTGGAAACATGTTGTCTGGTCTGACGAGTCTCGTTTCCAGTTGTATCGAGCGGATGGACGTGTACTGGTATGGAGACAACCTCATGAATTCATGGACCCCGCATGTCAGCAGGGGACTGTTCAAGCTGGTGGAGGCTCTGTAATGGTGTGGGGAGTGTGCAGTTGGAGTTACATGGGACTCCTCATACGTCTAGATACGACTCTGACAGGTGACACGTATGTACGCATCCTGGCTGATCACCTGCATCCATTCGTGTCCATTGTGCATTCGCACAGACTTGGGCAATTCCAGCAGGACAATGCGACACCCCACACCTTCAGAACTGTTACAGAGTGGCTCCAGGAACACCCTTCTGAGTTTAAACACCTCCGCTGGCCACAAAACTCCCCAGACATGAACATTATTGAGCATTATTATCTGGGAAGCCTTGCAACATGCTGTTCAGAAGAGATCTCCACCGCCTAGTACCCTTACGCATTTATGTACAGCCCTGCATGGTGCATGGTGTGAATTCCCTCCAACACTACTTAGACATTAGTCGAGTCCATACCACGTGGTGTTGCGGCACTTCTGCGTGCTCGAGGGGGCCCTACACGATATTAGGCAGGTGAAAATAAGAAAAATCAGGGCCAGAACCGATTCATCTCTATAATTTTTTCTCACAAGCGATTGGGGAATTGAATAAGGAGTAACTGAGCGAGATAACTTAGAATACGATAGGAGGAGGTATCTATAAATCCCTCCTACCATTCTGACCTGGGTTTTCCATGGTTTTCCCTGTTTGCTCCAGGTGAATGCCGGGATGGTTCCTAAAAATAGACCCTTTGCGCCTCCTGTCATATCCCGTATATCCTTTCCGAAACACTTTCGGATAGATGCAATGCACCCTCCGCCATACATTTTTAGTGAATCGCAGATTAATAATAATAATATCCTCTTATCGGTATCGAATTAACCGCAAAAACACACTGAACAATTAATTGAACACTGTGGAATGAGTCACTAATTTCTGTATGTTTATAGGTGTTTATCTTTGGCGTAGGTCACAGCTCTCGACGGAGGGAAGTTATCTGTGGAGTGTGGAGCGACTGCAGCGCCTGAACCACCACAGATCCTATTTCGATGCTAATCACACCTGCACTGGCCGAATCTCCCTGGATCTGGTCACAGGGAACATCTTAACACCCCGCCGCCATTACTATACTTTAACATCCTCTAACGTTCCGTATTTCCCGACTGAATAACGCTACCTCACGCGTTCGATAATTAGTACATCTGTCTGCGCCTTTCTCGTAATATCTGTAACCTTTAATTTTATTGTTTGTAATTGTGCATCAGTTGAGTTCTTACTAACTTCGACCTCATTTTAACAGTTATAGGCGGATTAGTTGGCGGTGGAGAAATTAGTGCATTTGAATAATATTCATAGGTTTAAAATGGAAGCTTGCAGCCCACCGATTTTAAAATGTTTTAATTTTCATTTTTATTCCTCGATTTCAGAAAGCTTTTTGCCAAATACGATTAAAAAAATATATCTCCCATCTATATTTCCGAATCTACGGATTCAAATATTCTTCCAAATTCACACGGTTTAGCGTGGAAAACATCACCAGGACAACTGTGACCGTCTTCCTGAAGATTATGGGTTTTTCAAAATAACTAAATAAGTCATTTTGACAAGGGTGATAATTTATCACTTTTTTTATATATATCAGCCGTTTTCAGTCGTTAGTGTAGTGGATTTCTCGTGGGTTTCTAATGGCTTTCTCGTGGCTTTCTCATGGATTTTCATGGCTTCCTCATCGATTTTTTGAGGATGGAAAGGTTGGACGATTGTTGCTTGTATGTATTAAAATTTGCTCACGAAACAGAATTTTCACCACCAGCTAAGTATTTTTAGACTAAATTACTTTAAAATCTTTAAATCATTAACTAAATTCTTAGGGTTATTGATAGTGAGAAGAATTATATAAAATTTACTGTATAACTAACACTTTTAAATTCGCCTCATTGTTGTAAATGGTACTCTTCTATTTGTTGCTAGTTTATTTGATTTAGAAATACGTAAAAGCTTGATAGTTAGTTTAATAGGAATCCTATAGCATAGTAAACATTGTGGTACATGTTACTTAACAGTTCTAATTCCTTATTTAGCGTATCTATTTCAAATCACTGGTCTGAACTTCGATTTTTAAGGTTACTCCATCATCAGATATTTTAGACCCTCTTCTGTTTAAAATATAACAATTAGTTATTTAATTAGTTCTGGAACAGTAATATACAATAATAAATAACAAAAACAATTATTCATTAATATCTTAGTGTTGTTCACATCGCGTATATACAGTTGCCATATTTTAAAAACCACAGTCAGTTAAATTTAGAAATACATAAGTATAAGTTAATATAATTGGCCTGTCCTGTCTGAAATATAATTGTGTTTTATTTATTTCTAATACATTACAATAAAAAATTCCTAGCTTCTAATAGATGAGTTCTTATTCATATTAGCACTAAATAGTATCGATCTTACATCTTAAGTTCAATTTTAAAATTCATTAGTGAAAGTTTTATTTATTAGCTCCTAATTTCTTTTTGCCTAGTTATTGTTGTATATTATTATTATCTTTATCTATCTATTACCTATAAAATGAAAACCGGATAAATCTGTAATATAATAACTCAGAAACTACTTAGAAGATTTCGATGGGGTTTCACCGTTTTAAAGCTTAGAATCTCAATTGAATTGTTTTGGGGTGTCTTATGTTTCAACGTTACATAAAATAGGAGCATTAAATGATATTCTGAATGTATGGTGACAAATCCCAAAGAAGGAACGATTATATGTTACTTATTTCGCACTAAACACACAACTACAATATCTTTGGCCATAGCCTTCAATGAAAGCAATAAAATCATTTAACAATAATAACTATTTTGCATACTTAACAAAAATTGAAATCTTTCCTTTAATTCACGATATTCAAGTTTTAAACGCCACAAATGGTCATATTGAATGCCGTAACTTAATGACGAAAAAACAACAGAGATTTTCTTTGATCTCTGTCAGCACAACTACAATTTCTCTGTCAATCATATTTGGCGTTCTGTTCACAAAAAAATGGTCCCGCAGTTTGTAAGCCCTGAAACAAATGGAATGTAAAGAATATTTTTACGGGTATGAAATGTATTTTAATTTTAAGCTCAAGTGCCAGATGAAGTAGGGCATAATGAGAAAATTTTTAGCTCCAGCGGCAAATGAAGCAGCGTAATGAGACAGACACATCTAATGTTTGATACTGTGAAAACTCGGTCAAAACTGATTCAGCAGTCGTAAGATAATGCTAGATTATTCGTAAAATAAATGAGTCGAAACCACTTAAGATATACGTTAAATTTAGTTTTAACCACAGGCTTTCAAATTATGAAAATCCATTCAAAATCTGTATTTTCTGCGCGATGCCACAATAAACAGACACATTCGAGATACATTTTTATGTATTTGGTAGGTATTAATGCGCGCACAGTCCATGTTTTGATTTTCGAGCAGCAACATTAGCCGCATGTTTGTAGGTAAATCAACGCCAATTCGACGGGGCACGCTAGGGAACTCTACCAATTATCCTATCTATCTATCTATCTATCTATCTATATATATATAATATATAAATGTGCTCCTATATCGATCATCCTATTACGATGAAACTTTGCGAGTTGTTCCGTGCGCACCTGCAATGGATCAGAAAAAACTAAAAAAAAAACCAGAAAGAACCACCCCCTCTTCCCCTTTACACCTTAAATTAAACAAACCCATAGATTTTATCTGATTTAGATGAAAATTTTCAAACATATACTTAAAAAAAAAAAAAAAAAAAAAAAAAAAACTGCCTACATATGGTTTCCAAAACGTAACTCTTTCTTCCCCTTTACATCCCCTTATTTTTGCGCATGTTTCTTATCAAAGCTACAGTTTTTTAATGAAGAAGTTTGCACACGTATATTTTAAAACAACAGTAAAATACCGTTACCTTTGGTTTGCTTGAGCCACGCCTCTCCCCTTTTTACCCCTTCCCTCTTAATGTCCAATGATCTTTATAGAAACCTACAGCTTTTACGCGATTTCGATAAAACTTTGCATACATATACTTTAAACCACGGAGAAAAGTACTGTTTACATTTGGTTTACAAAAACCAACCACTCTCCCATTTCCACCCCGTTCATTTTGTAAATATTTTTATACGAAGTTACAATCGATATCCTTTGACCGATGACATTGAAAATTGGCACAAAGATTTATATTTTCAAGGAGGTTCCTGACCAAATAAAAAATCTAAGAGCCACATCCTCTCCTCCTTTAAATTCCTTAACTTTATACAGTCCACACATTTATCCAATTTCGAGGGAACTTTGCACACGTATAATTTAAAAACAAATAGAAAAATACTGTATTCATTAGTTTTACGGAAACCCCGTCTCTCTCCTTTTTCCAACCCTTAATTATTGTCAATGATCTTTATACAAAGCTACAGTTTATATACAATCTACTGTTAATGCTATCATTTCTGATACATTTAATCACATTTTTGTTCCCCTGGTTTATATGTAGTTAAAAATGTTCCTTCAGTAGTTTGTTCATGCCATTCAGTAACTTCTCATATACTCATCCTGTTCTGCTAATACGACAGTGTTATCAGCAAATCGTAGCATACTGAATTTTTCTCCTTGAATTCATTTGATCCCTCTGCATACAAGTTGAATATTAATGGGTATAGATCTCTTCTCATACCAAATTTAACTAATGTGTGTCTCTCATGGTTTTCTACTTTTACTGTAGTCACTTGATTCTTATATGTATTATAAAGTAGTCTTCTATCTCGATATTTTAGACCTGACTTCTTTAATATTTCGAACACCATATCCCACCTAAAATCACCAAATACTTGATGCGCCCTTCAAGTATTAATCTTAAGGCCAGAATTGTTTCTCTTGTATCTCGGTTTTTCCTAAACCCAGACTGATCTTACCCTACTATCTTTTCCACTAACATTTCCATTCTTCTGTATATTATCGAGGTCAATAATTTTGAAGCATGTTATGTTAGACTCATTTGTCAGCTTGTGCTTTTTTGGAAGTATAAAGATGACATTTTTATTCAAATCAGTTCTAATCTTTCCTGTTTAGTAAGGTGTTAGTATCATTTTGAGTAATCTTTGGATTCTTTCGTATCCTTGTTATTTCAAAAAAGGGAAATCAGTATCGACATATCCTACATTTTCAAGTACACTGTTGTTCAAATCATCGCCATCATAGTTTCTCAGTGTATTCCTTCCATCTGTTAGCTCTTTCTTCCTATCAGAAGCTTTAATACATCTTTTCTCATTTCTCAAAAAATACTTTATGAACTTGTAAGGAAACAAGGTTTCTCTACATATTTGTATATTTACATTTTTCTTATCCAATGTTCTTTTTTAATTTTAATGTATTAGAAGTACGAAGCAGTTCTTAGATGTATTCAAGAGAGTGTTTTATCATTTCTGACCGTGAACGTTGGCGAAATAGAGTATCTTTGTATGTTTTGTTGGTGGCCAAGAAGAATTTTTTCGCATAGAGAGGAAAGAAAAGACTGTCTGTTTTTTTTTTTATTGTGAGATAGGATCAATGTATTGAAAATCAAATGTGTTACTGCATGTTGAAGAAAGAAAAAATAGATGTTAAGTTGATTAATGTGCTAGTAAGTTTTGGTATAAGCTGCCAACTTCTGCAGGTAACCTATTTACTGCTAACTGATGGGCAGTAAGAGAAATATTCGTATACAAAGTCTCACTAGCTACTATATGTTCTACACACCCTGTACCTACGAACATTTCCTTATACACTTCTTCGTACTTTACTTGCAGCCAATTTTCTATCGATTTTTTGCAGTTCCTGTTTATTTCATTTCTAAATCGTCTGTATTGCTAACTTCTTACTTAATTTTGTGTGTTCCACTC
Source organism: Vandiemenella viatica (assembly GCA_031002005.1). NCBI lineage: Eukaryota > Metazoa > Arthropoda > Insecta > Orthoptera > Morabidae > Vandiemenella > Vandiemenella viatica. Next base: position 56,250 of record JARYHS010015157.1, read on the forward strand.
TGACCTATCAATTGAAAAATTTCTTCTGCGATCAAAGGTTTTAGACATTTTTTTCCCTAAAACCTAATATTTCTCAACCAGCATTATTTCTATCTTCA
>JARYHS010015159.1:0-11164 GCA_031002005.1 Vandiemenella viatica
AAATGTGTACTTAATTGACAGAATTAGCAGATTGCCTTGTATTGATAACATCCCTGATTATCTAACGAAATTACATGTTACAAACTTACATTGTTGGATAGTACCTTGAAACATATTGAATGTATGCTTTAATCACATATCATTTGTACTTGGTACTATGTATGATGCTTAGAGAACAATAAATACAAATACAAAACTCTTGTAGGGTTTTCAAACATATATTTATACGATTTTTTCATTGTTTTGTTGTGAGCAACCTGTTCCAAAATCTTATAAAAGTATTTTTGAGACACCCTGTACATGTTTGAAAAAAATGATTAGTAAATAAATATATAATCAAGAAAAGAGAGAGGAACCATTGCTTACTACAGGTAATAGCCTGACAGTGTAGAAATAGTGAAAATACATACATGGAATATTTTTAAAAAATTTCAAGTTTAACACTTCTTCAATAGTAGAATATAGAGTGACTTGGACATGCGTCAGAGAGCAACTAATAGGACACAATGGCTGTTACCTGTAAAGGCAACCAAGTTCATAATTTGTGGAAATGGAAGTCAAGAAAAAATTTTCACTGAAAGAGGCATATATTTCATTCTCTCTTTATTTTTGTTTTATATAATAAATTTCAAATTTAATTTCAACTTGAACATATGTTTCATTATTGAATTTGAAACATATATACTTTTATGTATAACCACTAAACTTCACTGCCTTCACAATTAACTGTCATTGTGAAATGACTGCTTTGATACTTTCTGACCGCCACACCATTACTCCGTGTTCTGTTATTAGAGAGGAGATTAACTCTATATATATTCCATGATTGGATTTTCACTCTTTCTATATAGTCTTCTGGTCACTTGTTTTAAACAATGGTTCCTCTCTCGATAGCAGACATGTTGCATGATTTGAACCTCAATGGTGCTCTGCATAGCTAATACATTAGGAAAAGAATAATAAGCTATTATTAGTTCAGAAAAATAAATTGAACTTTCCACATCTTTTATTTTTAAAAGTACTGTATAATAACCTGAGAATTTTTAATTTAAAATGAAAAACTGTGTCACATCTGTTTGCCCTATCAGATCATTTATGCTTATATTGGTAAACAGAAATGTTCCAATGAAGAAATATGCTTTTAGTATAATGGTGAAAAAAGAAAGAAGCATATAACTGCAAACAATAATGGAGCAGGAAGCAATGACATGAGGCAATATTGATGTGGAAAGAAAAGAAACAGTCACTTACCAAACTAGACATCAGTAGGGTTTTGGCAAAAAATAAATGCAATAAAAACAATAATATTTGGTACTGTGCCCTTACTCATACTAGTGATTAAAGCACATGACTAGGTCAGCAAATGCATCAATAAAACCTTGATACACAAGTAGTTTGTTATAGACCATTTAGTTTAGAACAGAGGGGTAATTGGGAGACAAAAATAATTGTTGGAACTGATATGCACAAGAAAGAGATTATTTATATACTGTAAAAGAGTAGTTAGGGGTTCGTACAGTCCAACACTAGCCTGCTAATGTGGTGGTAGTTAATATAATTTGGAGATCTAGTATTGAAAAATTGAAATGTTCTGAATATGAAAAATATTTCTTTGGCAAGTAATGCAAGTTCTTTCATATTTTTGTCACCATTTAGAAGGAAAATGTATTACAAATGCCAGAGAGTCAGTAAGGCATCTACAATAATGAAAATTAAATAAAGTTTACATATGAACTTGATCAAGTTCATACAATGAAACATACTTTCCTCAAAACACCACCACTGATACAACCATTTGAAAGCTTCATTTTATCTTCATTGGAAAATGAATACTGGTTTTATGGGGTAAGCCATATTGTTTATTTCAGAATCTGAGCTTTTGGCTGTCATACTGTAGGTTTCATTAGAGATACAATGTTTGTTTATTTATATAGCAAAGAGTGCCAAGCATCGCAGAGTAACAGGCTGCTGTCCTTGTTAAAGTTGTCAGTTTTATTTAAAATTGCCACTGCCTCCTTTACTCGTCGAGGTCACCACTGATCCTCTCATTTGCCACACCTTGTAGCCTCAATGAGTGAGGAGAGGAGGCAGCGGAAATTTAAAATAAAATAACAACTTTAATGAGGACAGTGGCTTGTTACTCTGTGATGCTTGCTGGTCTTTGCTATATAACCAAACCAACTTTGAACCTCTAATGAAGGCCGCAGTCTGGCAGTTGAAAGCTCAGATTGTAAAATAAACAAAGTGGCTTACCCCATGAAACCAGTATTCATTAACAAAGATGTCCAAGGAAGCCTTAAAAACCATTCATCACCAAGGTTTGAAAATTCTAAGTGAGCCAGTCGTGCTGTATTAATTAAATTAGGTATATATGTATTGTGTTTTCCTACTGTTTAAACAAATTTGGTCACTATAACTACATTTTTAAAATTTCTACCCTTAATTCACTGTACTCAATGGCATATATTGAACCTGACTAATTCTAGTTGCAGATTGATGCCATAACACATCTTACCCCTTAATGCAAGCTGCCATTTTTTTTTTTTTTTCATTTGGCTCTACAACCATTTCAGTTTCCCAGCCCCCAGCTTATTGACATGTGGTGACATGCGCAAAACAATGTTGTATGCTTGTTTCAAACAATTAAATTCATTGAACCCCTTTCAAAACCTTAGAAATTGTTCCAAATAACATAGAATTTATTCAGCTTGCTCCATTTATTTACTGTTCCTTTTTTAAATATTGTTTGTCTTATTAATTCACCATTTTATGATTTGTTCTGAACTACACAAATCAAACCAACCAACCAGATTACTTCCTTTTTAATATTAATCCACTTTCAGTACTATTGCTGTTATCAAACAAGAAGGCTATACCGGCCCAAAAATGGCCAAACTAATATGGCACAATATATACGAAATCCTTGTAAAACCCTTTGAAAATATATTGAACTTCTTTAAAAGTATTAAACTTGCTGAATCTAGCCCCATAATATATTATTTAAGACTAAGATAGGAATATTTACACAAATATACTGCTTCGTTCCAAAAGGAATGTATATGATAGGGGAAAATAACCCATTACTTGCCATCGATAAAGACAGGAGGGTGAGATGAAAATGTAAAGTAGAGAAACAACTTTATTTCAGTTAATAACCTAAGTGATGTAGGAAGCAATGTGTGTGTGTGTGTGTGTGTGTGTGTGCTATCCTGTGGAAAGTCGCTGTATATTTTCCTATCCAATTTTTTATATATTTCCAGCATCTTTTCTGTGTGTGTGTGTATATATATATATATAGTAGAATTATCATAAATATCAATTTGTTAAAACTATGTTAAGAAATAAAATATCGATTCAAGTGATGGGTTAACAAAATGAAAGAGAACAAGATATTATCCTAGATTATTGCTTCAAGTCAGAGCCTATGAATTTTTTGAAAATTGTGTATATATTCTACATAAGTTGCACTAAAAGTCCATGTGTATATCTTCTGAGTGTGTGTTTATTAATTTCCACAATTCCTCAATTTTAATTTCATCAAATAATTTTTAATAGCCTGATACTACTTATCTTGTAATGGTATTAAAGGAACTTTTATTCTATTCTTGTTTACTCCAAGTGAGATAATTAAAGGATAACATACACTGAACACAGTCAATAGTAGATAAGAATAGAATGAGACTACTCAAATAAAATTATTGTATATTATGTCTAAGAGAACATACATTCAATTGATCCGTAAATGAAATATTGCTGATATGTATCACACTGGGCGACAAATGTGATTAGTGAATCTAGTTCATTTTTTTCATACTGAATTCAGATATGTGATCAGAATTTTTCCATCAGGCACAGTTTTTTTTGGTAACTACTTTTTAAAACTTGATTTTAGCATTCTCTTGACCTGTCATAGGAATCTTTACCTTATATGTAGCAATTTTATTCAAGCTGTATTTAAGGAAATTGTATGCAATATCATTCTGAAGCACCAAAAGACATGACTGTGCAGGTTTATTCATGTTTTGACATGCACAGACCTGTTAATCTGGCATTGTGACATGTCAATGTTGAGTTGACTGTGGGATTGTTAGCACAAATATCACTATTGAAATATATCACTCCTTTCTGTTTAGAATTGTATTGTGTGTAGTGTGTTGTAGCATTTTATTTTTTCAGCATGCCACGAAGTGTGGAAATCATGCAGATAATTTCTACTATATTTGTAGTGAGCTGACCTTTTATGCAACTTGTGAAACAGGATTATGAACTTTACTTTGGCTGTCAAGTGGGTGACTTTGATAAGAACTGGACACCAAACGTGTGCTGTATTTTGTGTATTAGACTGTTGACTGGGTGGCAAAATAGTACACATCATATGCCATTTGCAATTCCCATGACTTGGAGGGAACCAAAGGATGATCTAACTGATTGTTATTTTGTTTAATGAATATTCAAGTAATCACATCTAAATCGAAATATACAGTTAAGTGTCCAAATTTGCCATCTGCAATGATGCCTGTCTTACAAAATGAACATATCTCTGTACCAGTATATGCAGGGAGACCTTAATTAGTTACTCTGTTCTGACCTAGCTCAAACTGAAAATGATTGAGATGATCTACATCTACATCTACATATATACTCTGCAATTCACAAAATTGTGGGTGGCAGAGGGTGCTCAGCACCAAAGCTAATCTCTTTGCTGTGCATTCCAATCCCTAATGGTACGAGGGAAAAAAGAATTCATATAAGAATCAGTCCGGCACCTTATTTCTCTAATTTTATCTTTCCTGTCCTTCCGACTCAAATAGGTTGGTGGACGAAGTATTTCACTACACTCATGAGTGAAAGTTGGAGTACGCATGTTTTCCAATAAGTTTAAACGAAATGTGTGTCGTCTATCTACCAGAGACTCCCAACCTAATCTACTAATCAGTTCTGTGACGCTGACCGAGCGTGGCGGTGTAACGGATAGCGTTCTCGCCTCGCATTCGGAGGACGGCGGTTCGATCCCCGTCCGGGCATCCAGATTTGGGTTTTCCATGGTTTCCCAAATCACTCCAGGCAAATGCCGGGATGCTTCCTTCAAAAGGCCATGGCCGAATTCCTTCCCATTCCTTGCCCCCATCCTTGCCCCCATCCTTTCCCGTCTCTAAAGACCTAGTTGTTGAGAGACGTAAATACAATAAAAAAAAAAATAAAAAAAAAAAAAAAAATTCATAAGGACTGTAGCAAGCGGTCACGAATCGAGCGGCTCTTCTCTGTACGTTCTCTATACTTTCGATCAATCCCTTACGAAACGGGTCCCAAATGGCACAACAATAATCCAAATGTGGACGCACAAGAGATTTGTACGCTATCTCCTTTGTTTGTTTCATTACAATTTTTCAAGATTCTACCTATGAATCGCAGCCTAGAATTTGCTCTACCTACTAAAGAATTAATGTGTATGTCCCATTTCATGTTCCTTTGTACTGTTACTCCCAAATATTTAATAGAATCGACCATATCAATAACTGTATTGTTTAACTCGTATTTCTGAACAATCGCATTCTTTTGTTAGTTATGCTCATTGTCTTGCACTTTTTACAGTTTTGAGTAAGTTGCCACTCAGCGCACCAAGCCAAAATAACATCCAGATCGCGCTGAATTCTAAGCAATCGGCCAAAGTTCTTACTTCCCTATAAATAACCGCATCATCAGCAAACAATCTAAAAAGGCTTTTCACTTTGTCTCAGAGATCGTTTATAAAAATTAAGAAAAGAAGTGGTCCTATTACACTTCCTTGAGGTACACCCGATGTAACATCTAGATTAGAAGAACTTTCTCCTTCAACGACAACATACTGCGACCGACCAGTTAGAAAATCCTTATCCATTCACAAAGCTGATCCGATATACCGTAAGCTCGAAGCTTCGCTAAAAGGCGGTTGTGTGGCACAGAGTCAAAGGCTTTCTGGAAATCTAAAAAAATTGCTTCTACTTGTGAACCTGTATCGATAACTTCATTACGTCGTGTGTAAATAGGGCCAGCTGTGTTTCACATGATCTTTTCTTCCGAAATCCATGTTGATTTGTTGTAAGCAAATTATTATCATCTAGAAAATTCATAATGTTCGAGCATATAATATGCTCCATAACTCTACTACAAACAGATGTTATAGATATGGGACGATAGTTCCCAGGATCACTTCGATCACCTTTTTTGAAATCGGAGTTACTTGCGCGATTTTCCAGTCTGAAGGTACTTTTCGCTCTTCTAATGATTTACTGAATATATCAGACAGAAATGGCCCGATTTCTGCAGCATACTCTGAAATACTCTTACTGGAATTCCATCCGGGCCCGGTGCTTTCCCCCACTTCAGGAGCTCTAATTGCTTAACGATACCTGCAGTATCTATTCGTAATGATTCCATCACCGACTCGCCACGGCGTGGGAAAACGGGAATACTATCCTTATGTTCATATGTAAATGAATTTTTGAATACAGTATTTAGTACGTTAGCTTTATCGCAGCTTTCATTAACCTCGGAACCTTCACGAATTAGTGCTGGAATATTGCTGTTGGTACAATTAACTTTTCGTACATACGACCAAAATTTCTTTGGGTTTTCTGTGAGACTCTTAGAGAGAGAGTTGGAGTGAAAATCGTTAAAGGCCTCGCGCATTACATTCTTAATACGTCCTCTTAAATCAGCTAAGGTTTCTAAATCGCTGCGACACCCCTTCCTTCTTGAGCGTGCGTGTATTTTCCTTTGTTTTTTGAGTAATCTTTTGACTTCGCATGTGTACCACGGTGGATCATCCTCTCCCTTTATTGTACGATTTGGTATATGTATTTCCATGCCTTCCCTGACTATATGTATAAAACGATGCCACATCTCTTCAACGGTGTCCTTTGTTGACTTGAAGTTATGGTATTTATTCCTCAGGTAGGTTCTAAAACACTCCTTTGAGGCCTTACTGAATTTGTATACAATCCGCCCTTTTTTCCTTTTTCGCTCGGTCATTAATTTGATAGTCGCAATTACCGCTTTGTGATCGCTTATTCCTTTGGTCGTTGAAATGTCGGTGAATAATTCTGGCCTGTTGGTAACCAGCAAGTCTAAAATGTTTTCGCTACCGTTATGACACCGCGTAGGTTCATTAACTAGCTGCTCGAGATGATTATCTGACAACAAATCGAGAATTACTTCAGAAGCTGCCTTATCCCTGCTACCTGTGATGTGAACGTAATTACGCCAGTCAATATAAGGCAGATTGAAGTCGCCTCCTAGAATCATAGCATGATCTTTAAAACGGCTAGCTATACTATTTACATTATTACTCGTTTACTCTTGTACAAGGAATAAAAATAAACAATAAGTACACAGGTTTCCATTTAAAAAACTTATGTTAACGTTGAAATGACGTTTAAACGTACTGAAAATAAAACGTTAATAATTAATTTTGTTTCCCATCAATTAATTTTTGCGTAAGCCATTTTATTCTCAAATACATCATATTCTACATACTTCAAAGTACCAGCTTACAGAGTCCACCCTGTATAAATATCAACCATGTTCGGTATATCTGTTTAATCATCACACGTCCACATTCAGTATTTGACACTAGCAAACTACATTTACTCTCGAAGTTTTGTATATTGTTGATTCATCAAGTATTTACCAGTATCATTTTTCAATTTTCATCTCTAAAACCTTTCAGACAAGCTAGAAAAGACACAAAATATTATTAAAAGCTGCGATGCCCGAGTACGGACTCGAACCAAATGTCATTGCATATCGGTACAGGAATAAGTGGCACAAAGTAGTCTAAGTTATACTATCTCATTCTATGAATACACAATCACTACATCGATAATGTAACTTCAGGGATTCAAAACACCGTGGCTTTGCTACACTTCGTTGCCGTATCTTTTAGACATCTCCAACCAGGATTTTTTTTGTTGATATTCAACGTAAATGAATGCTCTCCTCAGTAATGAACCCATTTTGCTGGGAAACCTACCGGCCCAGCTCGGAGAGATTGGAAGGAGGAGGACGGTAACGTGAGGAACTGGACCGGGAGAACATGACCTTGAGCGGCCAGTTTGGAGTAGAGAGTGTATTTATAACCAGGAATATTCTATTCAGAAAACCGCTCTTGATGTTCAACAGTGATGTCAATCCAAAACTAGTCGGACGCTTCATTTATTGCTGGTTCTTTTTATTTCTAATCTGATTTTGTCATAAACATAAAATTACCTGTGGCAGTATGTTGTTTTCACTTGCCTCATATATTTGCTTGAATGGGGTTGTTGATAAGGTCCTTTCTGACTGCGACTCTTCTTCGTGCAATCTTTTTCATCTCACATATGTTTGCGCTTTAATTTCTCGATACCTAGGGCTCATTTTGAAGAAATAATTGTAACACAGACATATGGCGTAAATACCCTTCAACATATACTCGGGGGATCGAAATCCGTTCTGAACAGGTCTGATGGTTCCCAAGTCAGAGAGAAGGCGTAATAGAAGGGCCTTATTTTTGGGAAACCCCGCTGGTTCTATATTAGCATATGCGAAGGTCTATAAACGTTTTAAGCAATATACACTCCTTGGAAACGCTGTGTACGTTCGATTTTGCATAGGCGTAAAGGATAATAAGGCACTTAAGAATTCATCTACCATTTTTCTGTTAATGCTACTGGTTTTAAACATTTCTGAAGGCAAGTAAAAATTCGCAAATCCTAATACTATTATGTTGTTTCCAGGTACATACAATGATCTGGGGGATAACGGAAGAGGAAATGGAATAGAGACAGAAAAATGTCTAAGTGCAGAAGGAAAATGATAATATCCACTGAATTTGGAAAAAAAATACAATGTGGGAACGGAGAATAATTAATCTATTAAAAGATTTGAAGTTACACGAAAAGAAACTAGAATGCATGCATGTCCCAACGCGAAAACTGGTTGATTCTTGTCAAATGTAGAATGGCCGATTCCTTTTCTGCATATGCCTAAGAACCAGAACTAATGAATGGAAGGAAAAAAATGACCATGACCATAAGCTGATACTCGATTTAAAGCCTAACGGACTGGGAAAAATTTTCTTGTGTGGGTACGAGAGCCATAAATTACCAAGCAAAATGCGGCACAATTCACCAAAAACAATGAAAGAATTTAAAATTCTAATTCTTAAAGTGGAATAGTAGGTGATAGTGGAAACATTACGCCAAGAATTTAAGATAAAATGCACGAAATTTGGAGGTAGGTGTGTATAGAAATTGCCAGTGGAACATTGCTCAATCGAGTTTAAGCAAAAAATTAAATGTTGTTCTACGTGTATAGCTAACTGTAGTATATTGTTTCATCCTGCAGTGAAAGAGAGTGAAGTTGGTTGCCGTGCAATTGAGGCATATTATTTCGAAGGACACCAATTGGAGCTGTCCAGTTGTACATCTCTATTCGACGGACGAAAAAAATAGCAACGATACACCATCAAAAATGCAACGCTTTCTCATGTCCTCACTCTTAACGCATTCCAGAGAGGTTTCGAATTTAAGCCAGAGCTTTTTGTACACACTATGGTGATGACGAATCATTCATCATCGTCCCTCCTACCTGTTGACCAGTTCACCACCAGGACTTGAACCATCTACTCCATAGCAAGCAGTAGGTGTTTCAACGACGTCTGTCGCTTGAGGGGTAAATGGAACCTATGTAATGTTTTTCAGAAGTAAGGTAATTATTAGTGGATAAAAGTGTAAAAACCAGGATGAAGGATGAGAAAGATGTCAAATTCTATTACCTCGGTAGTGAAAAAGGAGTAGGTAATGGGTAATTGTTACCAAGGGTTAGTTATACAGAATATCTCTAACAGTGGACAAATTTTTAAATAAATGCACATGAAACTCATGTAGATGAGAAGGAATGTTTTAATTGTGGCATAAGTAACTTTGAGAGTAATAATAATTCGGTTATGGAATATTCGAAAGGTAATCAAAATCCTTTTCAATAATATATATATCAGTACGTGTTGACAAGTCATAGGAGCGTCCATAAACTATGTGACTCTCTCTATTAAGGGGGGGGGGGAGGGGTGAGGGGGAAGTGTTGCCTGTAAAGCAACGTTGGGCTACTTGGGGGAGGGGGGTATCCAAGCCAAGCCAGGTAGCTTCTTATTCATATAATTTGTCACAATTAAAATAAGGTACAGAACACACAACAGCATGTGAATACTTATCTGCATCATTTAATTATCTCCGTATGTAACTTACGATAGTCTGACATGAGAAAACAGCACAAAAGGCCTTCTGTAATAAATAAGGTTAAAAGCTACGTGGCACGCGAGGGTAGGGGGGGGGGGGGCTGAAGCAAAAGTCACGTCGGGCTACTTGGGGGGAGGGGGGAGTGGGGAGGGGGGAGGAGGGTATGTTCACAGGAGGCCAAAATGGAGCTACATACTTTATGGACGCTCACTACGGTCGAGCCGTTACATGGATAAGGAGACACAGGCAACAGAGACCACATTCCTTTGAGGCATAGAAAGCTTCACAACAAAATTTCGACCAGAAATAAAGCAAATATAATGCCGAAATTAGGGATTTAGTCATTAGTTGCAAATGACAATTCTGAAAGCAGCGCTAGTAAGTAAGGTAAAAGAGAAGGTCTACTGGAATATGAACAAGAACAATGAATCACATACTGAAGGACACAACGACAAAAGGAGTGTAACTCTGAAACAAGTGGAGGGAGACAATTTTGAAGAAATCTACAGGACACACGCAGAGAATAATAAAATAATGATGACACATCTGGTGTATGCTCACTCAAAATAATGCGATCACCTTTGCAGTGGTGCAACAAGCGAATGTTACTAGGGGCTCTAGTAATGTGTACTGCGACCTTGTGGACATTGCTAAGCTCACAGCTGACGTTAAACTGAATGGAATATCGAAACTCCCCCGCGGCGATATGTTAGGTTTAGAACAGTGGTTTTCAATTAGTTTTTCCCGAGCACCACTTCAAGGAAGAACTTAACCTCGTGTGCTCCCAATAGCTGAAATGATAAATAAAAAATAAAACTAGTTTTTCGAGATTTATTACAGTAGTATAATTCACACACAGTTTGACTATCTTAAAACATGTTTTGATGATAGTAATTTTTTCGCAAGTGATA
>JARYHS010015162.1:0-25000 GCA_031002005.1 Vandiemenella viatica
ATTCCTTCCCGTTCCTTGTCCCTAGTCCCATTCCGCCTCTAATGACCTTTAGCCGTCAACAAGGCGTAATGCTGTAAAAAAAAAAAAGAAGTAATTATGTACTATGATTTAGACAATACTCAGCAGAAAACAGAAATATATATAAAACAACCCATCAAGAAATCTAGTTCAAATCGCGTCCTTCTGATCCCAAATTTAATTTCTTATATAATGAGCCCTCCCCGTTGGCTCAATTGGTTGCGGTGAGGACACGGGGTTAACAGGTTCAAATCCCGGTTGTTGAGGATATTTCCGCCATTGGGACTTGGTCGGCAAAGTAGGAGTAGGGTACAATTCCTGATCATCAGATTGTGCACCAAAGTCCTGGGTTAAATCCCAAACTCTGCGCAGTATTGATGGTAATTCGTACATAGGATGGGGACTTTAAGCTTGGTAGCCCCCCCCCCCTCGATGTCTTTCGGAAGAGTAGGCCTGAATGGGCCTGCATTTGCTTTCAGCCTCCCCCTTTCTTTCATCTCTCACCCACAACACAAAAAACACACCACACTGAACAAACACACACACACACACACACACACACACACACACACACACACACACACACACACACAATCATACACGCTTAGAATAAAACTTACGGACAGTGTCACACTGGAGAAGGAAACGGGAAAGCACCCCGGGACGTTACCATGAAGGTTTATGCAACCCCTATTGAGAGATAGTAGGTGAAGATCAGTTTGGGTTTAAGAAAAATCGTGGTACGAGGAAAGCAATTTTGGTTTTAAGATTAATACGAGGGTAGTCTGAAAAGTTTCCGACCTAACAAAGATACAAGACATTTTTTCGGAATTTTTATTTTTCAACATAGTCTCCTTGTAACTCTACACACTTCTCCCAGAGATGCTCCCATCTCTGTAACCCGTCAAAATCATACTCGGCGTTTTTCTCTGCAAAATAATTGTTCACGAAGGTGATTGCCTCTTCATTTGACGAAAATCTCTGTCCTCCGAACGCAATTTTTAGATGAGGGAACAAAAAGAAGTCGTTTAGGGCTAGATCTGGTGAGTGAGGCGGATGGTCAAGCAGTTCAAACCGTAATTCGTCAATTTTCGCCATGGCAACCGCTGAGGTGTGAGACGGTGCGTTGTCTTGGTGAAGCAGGATTTTCTTCTTTTTGCAAATGTGGCTTTTATTCCGCAAGTTCTACCTTCAGCTTGTCAAGTAATGATGCGTATTATGCTCCTGGAAAGGTTTTTCCTTTTTGGAGGTAATCGATTAAAATAACTCCATGACTATCCCAAAAAACAGTCGCCAGCACTTTCCCAGCCGAAAAAACAGTTTTTGCTTTTTTTGGAGCCGGTTCCCCCTTTGCAGTCCACTGTTTGGACTGTATTTTTGTTTCGGGCGTATAATGGTGTATCCAAGTTTCATCTAAAGTAATTAATCGGCGCCAAAACTCGGATTTATTGCGCCTAAACTGCGCCAACAGAGCATTGGAAATGTTCATTCGAAAACGTTTTCTGTCTAATGTGAGCAAACGCGGCACCCAACGCGCGGACAGCTTTCTAATACCTAAATGTTGATTTAATATGTAACAAACACGTTCTTTTGAAATGTTCATAACCTCTACTATCTCTCTCACTTTAATTCGGCGGTCGTCTAGCACCAATTGGTGAACTTTGGTGACGGTTTCGTCGGTAGATGCAGTTTTTTGACGTCCCGAACGTTCATCGTATCCCAAGCTCTTACGGCCACGTTTAAATTCAGCTGCCCAAAATTTCACTGTGGTAAGTGATGGTGCAGAGTCCCCATACACAGAATCCAACTCATCTTTGATTTGCGTAGGCGTATTGCCTTTCAAAAAGAAATTATTAACGACAGCTCGATAGTCGATTTTGTACATTTTCACAAAAACACTCACATCAACTCACTCAAACGACTGTTACATAACAACTGCGCGTCTAAAATGGCGAAACTTTGGTGAGTAACTGTGAACAGATAAACAACGAAATTCACTAGTTTTTATTTACGAGTGCTGCCATCTTCACGTTGAGGTCGGAAACTTTTCAGACCACCCTCGTACTTGAAGGGCGGATCAAGAAAAACAAAGATACTTTTATGGCATTTGTTGATTTAGAAAAAGCTTTTGATAATGTTAGGTGGGACAAGATGTTCAAAAATTTAAAGTAGTTAGGTCTAAAATATATAAGTTTATAATATATAAACTATATAAGAATCAAGTGGCTGTAATAAAAGTAATAATAATCATGAGATGCAAACATCAGTTAAAATTGTGTGAGACAAGGTTGTAGTCTATCCCCGTTAATATTCAACTTGTATGTAGAAGAAGCATTAAAGGTTAAAAAAACATCGTGTGGCATAAGTGTTCAGGGGGGAAAAAAAATCAGTATGCTACGATTTTCTGATGATATTGTCTTGTTAGCAGAACGGGCTGAGGATATTGAGAAGTTACTGGCATGAACAAAATACTGAAGGAAGACTTTGGACTGAATATAAATCAAAACAAAAGTGATGAAATTTAGCAGAAATGATACCAATGCTAGTAGATTAAATATAAAAATAGGATCGGATGCAATAGGAGAAGTAAGTGATTTCTGCTGCTTAGGAAGCAAAATTACAACCGATGGTCGAAGCAAGAATGATGTTAAAAGCAAAATAGCACTAGCAAAAAGAGGCTTAATGAAAAAGAGAAATCTTTTAGTTTCAAATATTGATCTAGGAATTAGAAAGAACTTTTTAAAACTCAATGTGTGGAGCACAGCACTTTATGGTAACGAAACATGGACTTCAGGAATACCGGAAAGAAAGAAAATTGAAGCATTTGAAATGTAGTGTTACAGAAGAATGCTGAAAATTAAGTGGACAGACAAAGTACGAAGTGAACGAGTTTTTGGAAATGATGGGTGAGAAAAGAAGTTTGTGGAATAAGCTTACAGAAAGAAGAGACAGGTTGGTAGGTCATGTTTTGAGACATGCTGGATTGGTTAATTTGTTAGTGGAGGGAATAGTCGAAGGTAAGAACAGTAGAGGAAGACAGAGATTAGAATATATGAAGCAGATAATTGAGGACGTGGGTTGTAAAGGATATGTAGACTTAAGAGGTTAGCATAAGATAGGAACTGTTGCAGGATTACATCAAACCAGTCGGGGGGGGGAAAAAAAAAAAAAAAAAAAATGGGACAGCCTACGCTCGGATTCGGGAAAGCACTCGAAGGAGAAGAAGATATAATGAACACCAGGCAGCCCGCAGAAATCTGTCTTTACGCACGATAACGTTCTCCAGATTAAGCAGAAATTTTTAAAATTTTGCAGTTCATACCCTTGTTGTAATATAAACTGTTTAGTAAGATCGATGCTTTTACGGTATTTATAAAATACCGAGATCTGTCCGTGTTTAACACTTTTATTAATATTTCTAAATCACTTTAAATTCAACAGAAACTCTTCAAATATTGCAGAGGGAACTGTTGGGTACGAATACAGGTCCAGTATGTATTTCAGTCAGATAAGATAATGTTGTCATAGCCTTTGACGTTTTGACGCTTTATTATTTAGTGCTTGGTCTTTCTGCGTCGAATCTCTGCCTCTGTGCGTTCTAACACCCTTCATCAAATTTTGTAGAGTGAACCCAAAGGATAAAACACAGGTGAAGTTCATATTTCAACCAGATCGACTAACGGGATCATGACCTTTGACCTTTTTATCGTATGTTGCTTTGCCTCTTTCAGCGAAAATCCTTTGCCTTTATTGCTTCTAAGACCCTTCGAGCTAATCCAAAATTCTTCAAATATTGACTGAGCGCTGTGGGTGAGCGGTTAACGCTCTGGCTTCGCATTCGGGATGACGCCGGTTCGAATCCCCGTCCTGGCATCCGTATTTGGGTTTTCCATGGTTTTCCCAAATCATTCCAGGCGAATGCCGGGATACTTCCTTTAAAAGGCCATGGCCGAATTCCTTCCCGTTCCTTATACCTAGTTTCATCCTGCCTGTAATGACCTCGACGTCGACGAGGCGTAAAGCCACAAGAAAAAAAATTCAAATATTGAAGAGCGAACCCTTAGGATGAAATGCAGATCACGTTCATATTTCAGAAAGATCGGGTCAGACGGTCATGACCTATGACTTTGCAATTTCATGTTTTTTGTTTACTTATTTGTTTCATTTTCAATTATTTGAGTGCGACATCACTGCACTCATACTATCGCCTAACATTGACATCATTTACTTCCGTCACATCAGCATTGTTTTACGAAGTTATTTAATTTTCATTCTTATGATGTTTTTCTGTATCACATCGTGCGGGCTGTAGATACCACTCGCTCTTTAATTCGACATTTGCAACAAAGTATTGATACTTCTGCCAACTATACTCGCACAATTGCACTATAACTAATTTATAAAGCTATTATCGCAAAGTAACCGAGTAATATTTTGCTAGCAGTTACGTCTTCAACGGCTGAAACCATACCATAAATGATGAGAGCTCTTTAGTTCCGTCAGCATGTTATGGGTTATTCCTTACTGATGCAACATTTGTTTAAACTTAAACATCGTTTCCCAAACTTAAGTGAACCGAATCTTGACTCTTCTCTGTCTTGTTAATGCAAGATTTTCTTATGGAAAGAAAGGTAAAAAAAAAAAAACTAAGTGGTGGGTGAGTGATATACGCCTCCCTTGTATTAGGGAGGACGCGACTTCGAATCCCCATCCGGTCATCTAGGTTTGAGATTTCCATGGTTCCCCCAAGTAACTCCAGGCGATGGATGGTTTCTTCAAAGGACCACGACCGAGTTCCTTCCCGCTCTTTGCTCAAGTTCTTTCCCGACTGTAGTGACCTTGACGTCGACGAGGGGTAAGCTACAATAAAAAAAAGTTTTGCGTTCTAGGTTACTTAACATGAACAAAGTGAAGATTTATCACTTATGAAAGTCAGGTCAAGGGTTTGTAAAAATTCTGGTTCTGATCGGGATTCGATTTTCCAGTCAGTTGCATTAACTGATGAACCACCAGACCACTCGAAAGAAAGGCCATTCCTATCTTGGATTCACGTAAGGGATCGTCGTGGACTCCTTAAAAAACATGATTATTTCGAAGTTGGATTATATATTTGGTTCCTTAAAAAGGTGAAGCATGATAGTATAAATGACTAATAACCATGGGTAGGTTCTTCCGTGCTGTGAAAATTCAACTAACTGATTATTAGTTTCCATGTCGTAGAGCCTGAAACACATTTCAGGGTTGTTCCACGCTAGATGCCCGAAGCAGATAGGTCGAAACGACGGTATTTAATACTAGCATACTGTGCTACCCTGGAAACATGGAAACTGTTTATTGATTTCATCCAAGATTGCAGGCCAGTAGCTTTGGACATTTTTAAATGGTAACCTATACCATTTTTAGAACCATACTGACTGCGCGATTTTTTAACGAGTTATAAAACAACCCATAGAAATTTCGTTTAGTCATCATGCGCTGTTCTAAGTGTGAGAGCATTTTCTCTGTTTCTTGAGAATGCATGTCGACATTTTGTGAATATTTTAAAAGTGAAGAACAATTCATTTTATCTTACATACAATTTTGTGAATTACACCATTACAACAAATAGCCTACTCATTGTCTATCGTAGTGAAAACTTAGTACAGAAAAGGAAATGAGACAATGAAATGAGATCTTCATGATTGCCGCCTACGTTAATTTCTTCTTGTTACATTCGTCTTACACGTAGTTAAGAGGTCGTGAACCAGACCTTAAGTAGGCTACGTTCATCGTTCTAACGTGAGGTTTCGAAGAACTAAGTCAGGTAGTGAGTTCGTGTTTTCCTCCATCAATTCAGGACGTTGCCATCATATAAAAATCATAAAAGCTCAAACTAGCTGCCTAAGCGAGCAGTACCTAATTTGAAAGAATAGTCAGCAGATGCAAATGCCGTCAAACAAGCGGTAACATAAGCATCGTTTGACTTTCTCATTATAATATCCTATAACAGATTTCACAGAATTTGCTAAACATTTCTTTCTTTGTGATGTGATAAATTTTATGGCTACTAAAATAAACTCAGAGAAACGGAATGTTAGAGACCACATGAAATACTCCTGATTAAGCAATAGTTGAAAGATATTGGTGACGGAATTAAGAAAGGGCATGGAAGAGAAACGATGATCATGACCACAAGTTGGCACTCAATTTTAGACATAAGTGAGTGGGAAAATTTCGTTTCTTAGGTAAAAGGTCAGAAATTGTAATAAATTAACATGGAAAATGATGAATAATTTACTAAAAACACTTAAAGAATTAAAAATTAATCCTCGTAGAGGGCAAAAGTAGGCGGGTACGAGAAAGGAGAAAATATGTGTGTGTGTGTGTGTGTGTGTAGGGAAGTTACCACCGGGGAGTTCACTCCAACGCAATTAAAATAAATTAGAATTATCTTAATTTTTTCTTAAGTAAATAATGGATCTATTAAACAAAGTTTTCAGGCTATTATCAATACACAGCTGTTATAAATAAATGAGGAAATTGGCATAAGTTACTGCAAAAAGAAGCGGAATGAATAGGCAAAGGAATTAAGAATTTGCTTTTATTCATCGTCCACCCCTGGCTGCCTTAGTGTTATGCAAAGGTTAATATCACGCACACCTCCGGAAAGAGTTAATGCTTACTGCGAGTCGTTACGAAGCCTTGTCTGGGCTATCCGAGAGGTAGTGCAGCCGCGTTTGCTCATTGGTGTTGTAATATTCTGAATGCGAGATGAAGATCTTAAAAGAAGTCCGCGTTCCGCAGCCCCCACAAGAATTCGAACGGATGAAGGGGTGGAAACACAGGAATCAGTACATCGACGGGGTGTTCCACAAGAACGATTTTGTTCACCAGGCTTGCTAATTATGTCATCGACTTTGATTTAAAAAAAAAAATCTGCACGCGCCAACAATGGCGAGAAAAAGCCAATACGGAGAACGAAATATAATCGTCGTCGACATTCAGCAGCCTGAAGAACACTGGCACATACCTGAAAGGCAATACGTCTTCTATATTTCTTATATGCATCACTGAATGAATTTATTAGCACGGTTTTAAAGTTTGTATTTGTATGAAACAACTAGCTTTTTTTCCGCTACCTAGTTAGCGCGTACCTCGATGCGCGTAGTAATGCCTTTTGGTTTTGCCCTAGTAACAAAGCAAGAACGTTTGTAACGTAACATCTTTGTAAACTTTACCGTAAATCAAATTACGCGATTTCATTACGCTTACTGTAGTGTTCATGTTTGGCATACTAGATTGATTAACGTTTTCTGTATATTCTATCGGACTACTTCAGAAAACTGAAGAAGTAAAAACTAAAGTTACCAAAAAAACACAAACACACATTATTAACAGAATTGAAAGGGTGCAGGGGCGTAGCTACTATGGGGCTAGGCGGTGCAGTGCACCAGGGCCCTCACGCTCAGGGGGCCCCCAAGGCATACCTCAAGGGGCTCCTAAGCGCAGCTCAGGGGCCTCTAAAGAACAATTCAAGGGCCCCCATCCTCAGTTCAGGGGGCCCCTACCAGCATTCAAAGCAAAAAAAAGGTCGCCCGTCTGGCCTGAGGGCCCAAAATAAATTTTTTGCACCGGGGCCCTTGTTGACCTAGCTACGCCACTGAAAGGGTGGAGTGTTTCTCTATACTGTAGCGTGATCTTTTGTGGGTATCTCGTAAGGAAGTATTCATCTGTCATGCAGTGTGATCTGTGGCGGCGATCTGTTCTCGATACGAATGCATTATCATTGCTTGCTCTGTTACCTGGACATGTAGCCCTTAGATATACAGCAGATCTTAAGCTAGAATGTAAGCTGTCAAACAGTGAAAACACCGTCCAGATTGGTTAGGTAGTTTAGGGAGCGTCCATAAACCACCTAGCTCCATTTAGGCCTACTCTGAACCCTCCCTCCCCCCACCCTAGACCGGGCCACGTAGTTTATGGACGCTCAATGTGAGATGGTAACAGAGATACAGCTAAATATATGTATGTAGAGATGCGGAAGCAATGTTACTCGGCTAGTCGAACAGTAACATTCACAAATTAAATGGTTATCTTTCCAGATTACAAAATATTATTTAAAGTCTGCCACTAGTAGATTCCTCGTAGATGGCCTACCATCAAGCGTTAATCAAAGCTTATCAGTTTGTACGCAAATGTATATTGAGAATCAAAAACGTTTGGCGAAGTAGAGAGAGGCGTACTACTTGATTGCTACATCATGGTGAGATGAAGATGTGGTTGACTGATGCAGCGAGTACGGGCACTTCCAGAACCTCTAAAACTTGTGTAACGGATGATAAGATTAATAATGCGAATAAGATCCCATCCTTAATTATGGTCGATCTATAAAGGCGTTGAGTCACGGGACTTGCCTTTGGGTACCTTTCATCTTTCGTGGCTCACTTTGTCGGGTGCCAACGAGACCCCTCCATTCTGACTTAGTATTAATATCTTTACCTTATGGGCTTTACTAAAAGATGATCAGAGTTGGAGTTTAACTTACAAGTGCGATTTTCTGCGGAGAGATATGGTCTGTCCCTGTTGGAATTGCTTCTGTGTCTCAAGTGAAAACATCTTTTTTACTGTGCAAGAGATAGCGCTATAGTTCCATGTTCTCGTATCTCTGAGGGTTGTTATTAACATGTCTACATGAACATGCAAATCTCTGTTTTCATTGGCTTTCAGAAATGACTCCCATAAACACTGATTTGGTAGGTGGTGCATCAAGTCACGGCCCAAGTGAACTCTTTTTCGGTGAACCGAGAGCTGGAGAACGTTAGTTTGTGTTGGACGCCTTTTCGCTGTACTTGTTCCGCCTCGCCGGCGGTAGGCGACTGACCCGCCGGGCAGCAACGGGTCTGCGGCCACCGTTACGACCCAACGCAGACCTGCCAGGAATCTCAGGTCGCCATTGTCATCTAACCTATGTCGCCATTAGGGATTGCAATCCAGCAAAGCGGGATCCCGCAATCCCGCGGGATCCCGAATTATTAGACAGTCTGGCGGATCCCGCACAAAATTAAGCGGATCCGCAAAAAATGCTGATAAAACGCGTGTCAGTGCGTGACTCGCTGCCCCACTCGGTCTCTATCGGATGTATTGCACCATTTGCCTGTACCCTTCCAGTTGACATTTGGCGCGTGTGAACAAACGTTTGTTTTTATCAACCTTCGTCATTCGTAAGTAAATAGATATACTTTTATGTATTCATTTTCGAGTACACATTTCTGTAATTTGAGTTATGTTGCGCATTTAGTACGATTTTGTAACTATATAATTACTTTCTATATGTTGCAAACGTTATCTGAACTACAACGTTACAGCTTTTATTCACGGTTTCATTATTCCGATTTTCTGTATTTGCAGATAAAGTTATTGTGACAATTTCCTTTTTTGCGGCTGAAAATTTGATTATTCGTTGATAGGACACTAATGTTATCGTAATTTCAATCGCATATCTATTTATTTAGCAGCTATCAAAAGGCAATTGAATATCCTTTGAGTTATTGCTGTTTTGGCCGCTGCCTCAATGCGTTTCTTTGACGAAAGCCGCCTGTTTACATGTGCCGCTCAGGCTATAGATTTAATACCTCTTCTCCTTGTTATTATTTCGACTAAAGGCAAAAAAAGTTATAATGAAGTTTTCACGGGTGTATCGACGAATTGTGTTGTAGGAACACCATACTTCGACGGCTGCCTCCACCGCCCCCCACACGTGTGAAATCTCGTGTTTTTACAATGAAATCCGGAGATACAACCTATGAAAACTTCACTGCAATCATTCACCGAGAAAGTCTCCTTTCTTACTAAAAAGTAATAATTTCCACTCTTAAAACGTCGCTACGCCACATATATAAAATTGAAATACTTGACAGTTTAAGTGTTGGTGAGTAGTTTCCTTTAATAACATTGAATCAACTGTAAGATCAATCAAGGAATCAGGAGATATAATAATGAATCCCACAAAAACAATTTTTGTAAAAAAAATAAATAATAATAATAATAAAAAAACAAGTCTCGTGCTTGCGCAGTGACAAAAAGTTATGAGATCTTGTTCTGAGCCAAGTCTACACTTTACAGAGAATTGGTTTAGATTAAAAAACAAAAATTTAAAACCTCGAAATGTACTTAAGATATGCTAAAAACTTTTAATATCATTTTGCCAATTAAAATATTGTTAACTATTAATTTTTATCATTTAACATTAAAATTGATTTATTAATTTAGTTATTATTTAATTTATTAACGTTTTAAGTAACTATGTTTTAAATATAAGCGATAAAAAAACTTTGCATCAATCCCGCACGGATCCCGCGGAATTGAAAACACTGCGGGATTGCAATCCTTAGTCGCCATGTTACATTGCAATGCGCACAGTGGGGTGGTTTATCAGTTACTTGCACAGAATAGTTATTTTCATAAATTTATAGTATTGATGTTAGCTTTGACGCCGTAATTCACTCTCTCCGTGTCGAAATGAAAGAGGATTAGCAGTTTTCATTAGCTATTGATAAGCGATAATGTGGGATACTTTGTTAAACCATGTTGAGATTATACATAGTGTATAACAGATGGATATTGAATACGCTGGCGGTTAATTCCTTTGAAATAGATCGTGTATAACGCCCTAGAGAAAGTCGATTTCCACTCCATTACATCGTGTCCAGATCAGATCGAGACGTTATTAACCGACGCCCACAGGAGACATTTCAAGCGGAGGGAGTCCTAAAGGTTGACTGGCGTTAGAGGAGGCAGACGTACTCGTAGTTCTCTGTTGCGGATTAGAGGTTGTCTGTATCGAAAATTCGTTTACACAAGGAGTTTTCTTTATCGTCTTACAGGGAACTAGTAGTTACCAGTGACTTCGATCGCGTACTTATAATTTTATTGCTAGAATTGGATATAGAAAGCTGTAAGTTATGTAAAAGGTATCGCAAGAATCACAGAGTCTGGATAGAATGACAGAGAACCAATCACCACTGAACCTGTCTCATGAAGAGAAATCAATTTGTAGCATGTTTAAAAGTAGCAACAAACTAACGGGGGGGGGGGGGGGGAAGGAGGTCAACTGTGGGAGACTACCTACCACAGTTCCTCCGGAAGATTTTTGTTTGTGATTTAACAGATCGTATACAGACTGCGAGAGAAACAAACAATGAGCGACCGATATAACTTACACACGCTATCCGTCTGTCTGTCTCCGTTCTGTTAATTTTTCATGACAAAATATGTTATTTAGACAAAAAAAGTATCCTATGTCCTTGCTAATGTTACATAATATTTCCTTGTTAACTTTAATCAAGATTGGTTTTGTCGTTTAATCATGAAAACGTAACAGACAGACAAAGAAACAGTTTCTTTCGAATTTATAATATCAGTGTATTTTCGCCCTTTTTATTCGCACGGTGGTTAGTTCACCGCTTCCTCCTACCTTACATACACTGAAGAGCAAAAGAAACTGGTATATGCATGCGTATGCGAACACAGAGATATGTAAAAACTCAGAGTACAGCGCTGCTGTCGGCAACGCCTATATAAGACAACTCGTGTCTGGCGCAGGTGTTAGTTCGGTTACTGTTGCTACAATGGCAGGTTATCACGATTTAAGTGAGTTTGAACGTGGTGTTATTGTCGGCGCACGAGAGATGGGACACTGCATATCCGAGGTAGCGAAGAGGTGGAGATTTTCCAGTTCGACCATTTTACGAGTGCACCGTGAATATCGGGAATCCGGTAAAGCACCAAATCTCCGAAATTGCTGCGGTCGGAAAAAGATCCTGCAAAAACGGACCAACGATGACTGAAGAGAATCGTTCAACGTGACATAAGTACAACCCTTCCGCAAATTACTGCGGATTTCAGTGCTGGGCCATCAACAAGTGTCAGCGTGCGAACCATTCAACGTAACATCGTCGATATGGGCTTTCGGAGCCGAAGGCCCATTCGTGTACCCTTGCTGAGTGCACGACACAAAGCATAACGCCTCGCCTGAGCGCGTCGACACCGACATTGGACTGTTGATGATAAACATGTTGCCTACTAGTCTGACAAGTTTCGTTTCTAATTGTCTCAAGCGAATGGACGTGTACTGGTATCGAGACAACCTCATGAATTCATGGACCCTGCATGACAGCAGGCGACTGTTCAAGCTGTTGGAGGCTATGTAATGGTGTGAGGCGTGTGCAGTTGGAGTGACATGGGATCCCTGATACATCTAGGTACGACTCTGACTGGTGACACGTACGTACGCATCCTGGCTGATCACCTGCATCCATTCATGTCCATTGTGCATTCCGACGGACTTAGGCAATTCCAACAGGACAATGCGACACCCTACACGTCCAGAATTGCTACAGAGTGTCTCCGGGAACACTCTTCTGAGTTTAAACACCTCTGCTGGCCACCAAACTCCCCAGACACGAACATTATTGAGCATAACTGGGATGCCTTGCAACGTGCCGTTCAGAAGAGATCTCCACCACGGATATATGGACAGCGCTGCGGGATGCATGGTGTCAATTCCCTCCAGTACTACTTAGTCGAGTCGATGCCACGTCGTGTTGCGGCACTTCTGCGTGCTCGCGGGGACCCTACACGATATTAGGCAGGTGTACAAGTTTCGTTGGCTCTTCAGTGTATAACACCAAATCAGAATTACGATTGGATCCTTTGTTCTGCCATTTCTGAACGGAACTGAGAGAGCCGGCGATAACACTCGCTCCTCTACTGTAGTTCGTAACTCTGTTATTGATTATTCCCGGAGGCTAAGTGAAACAAGTTCGGACTAATGCTTCTATCATTATTGACCAATTTCGATCTTCCGTTAATACAGAAATGACGTGTAAATTATACTTCAAAGATCGGACCCTGTACGTTTAGAATTAAATTGAAAATGTAGTTGAATCACAATAATCGTTAATACGACAATGTTCGCATAAGCTTCGTGCTGCCTCCTGGTTAATAGCATTAGTCAGTAACTTCAGTGGACAATTATTTTGTGTTGTATTCACGGAGTCCAAAAACTAACTTCTGATGCAGGAAGCGAAAATATTAATAATTTTAAAGACATACACAGACTCGAAATATCGTGATAGTTTCTTCTGAGCAAGTATGATGAACTGATATATGAATGAACTAGCGGTTACTGCACAGGAAAAAAATATTCGTATATAATGTACGCGGTCTGAGGGTTCGTACACAATCAGCATTCTTGCGCGTTTACGTTGTGCAATACTCCGCTGCCAACAAATTTATCCATCTTGCTCTATTCTAACAAATATACAAGATCATAATTTCCTTTTTCAAGGATCGAAATATTCAAATATAAATTTAGGGAACCCAATAAAAATTTCTCGAAACAAAGTTGATACCTTGACTACCGTATACAATCCGATCAGAAATTTTCTCGCAAAATATTATCATCTAGACATATTACTAGAATGAGTGCCCAGTGTGAATGGTTCGGGTACAAGTGATCTACACTGTCCAAAATAGATTTTAAGTCATAGTTTCCGAATAATCCCACTAATTCTGTAATGAAAGCTGTACTATATAAATAAAGGATATAACAGTGTATCTGATTTCATGTTGATGTATTATATTATATGACCAAGAATGTAAAACTGATGTGCGTAGAATATATAAAGGAAACCGTAAAGTAAATTCGTGAGCAGTAGTTTGATTAATAGGCGGTAATAACTCGTTCGATTGTAGCGGTAGTTGTATTGTAAAATAATTTTATCATGTTTCGAAGTATGAGAGACTTTATATATATATATATATATATTTACGGATATTTGGTATTTTATATACTCTAGAAAACCGAGCAAATTAAATGAATGTGAGTCCGCTGTTAATAGTTTATTTTCTTATTGAAATAGCTTTCTCTTGTGTTTCCTTACGTTCTTTTCGTATACAAGAGTAATATTCTAAACTAGGGTCTCCTCAGAAAGTAGCATGTGCCCATTATCTTTTTCCGTAACCCATTAACGACGTGCTTGTATATATGCTATAACACACAAAAAATAACACTAGTGAACACTGCACCAACTGCTTAAAATACACCTGCTAAAATTCCTTGGTACTCAAATGAAACTTCAGAATATTTTTTATCAAATATAAGAATTATCGTTGTTGCTCTACAAGCAATGGGAATTAAGATCTTGCCACCTGTTCTTTTAGTTAAGTGGCACTAGTTTCGTGCCTATGCCATAACCAGCTCCGTGTTTGCGTAAGAGCCGATGTTTGAAAATCGATGTAACTTGTGTTTTGAATTGATCCAGCTTTTCAGAGTATTCAATTTTTTGCATTTCATACGCTTCTAATCTGTTAAGCTTGAGTGCTTTCGAAGTCTCAAATTTTGTGCAGAATGCCTACTTACTATATGTTTGAATCAGAGATTTTAAAATACTGACTGCCTGAGATATCTATTGGTGAGGGTAATTATTATTATTTGCTTCAAAGGCTGAGTTCTGGTAACAGATATTATCTGTAGCTCGCCGGCCCGGGTACCGCTCCGGTGCCCGTTACGGTCGCCCCAAGGTACCAGCGCGTATCTAATCAAAGAAACAATTGCGGCGTGTTTTGTGGCGGTCGCCTCGTCGCGTCCTACTTGGCACGGCGCGGCGCTGCGGTTTTCCGGTGACCGGTCACAGCCGGGGGCTCAGCTCGGCGCCAGTTGCCAGTCGGTGGTAATTGCAGACACTGAGCCGCTAAGTGCCGCCTTCAAGAGGGCCGCCACTGGCTGCGCTGTAATCACAGGTGTACTTTAGAGAGCTGGCCGATATAAGCGCCGCTGTTCTCAAGTGCAAGGGCATGAAAAACTGATAACAGCGATCAACGTTCCCTTGTTTTGGTCTACGCTCTCCCAACACACAGTTCTCTGCTCCAAAAAAGAATCAGTGTTTCAGAAGAACACTTCAGTTATCTAGTGTTTTTAATTTTGCAGATACTAGAAGGTTGGATTGCTGTCAAAAGTCTGCGGGTTTTCTGCACTGTCTTTACCTATGTGTAATTTTGATACAGCATACACTCCGTTTAAAAGATCTTCCTGTTCCAGGAACATCCTTACGTTCAACCAGTGTCTTTTCAGATCCGTGTTAAAAAAGCTGATTATGTGATTACGGTTTTCAATATCTTTTACTCTGCTACCGGTAGTGTTATCGTTTGTTGCAGTATTAATCGCTATTATATTGAATTTGCCTAGCTTAATTTTTTATTTATTTTCTCGTTATTCAATAATCGCATAAGAATTCAATTCGGTATGCAGCACTTAGACAAAATGCCAAACACACAACGTTTTACTATTTAGTACATCCCCTTCTGGATTTTATAGTTAAATGAGTTTCTATATTACGTCAACGATCGCCTTACACAACAATTAGAAATGAACTAGTACATATTATTTTCTTTCATTCACAATAATATCCGTTTTTACCATTGAGCTCTTTTACAATGCAGGTCTATCGTAGGGAGAAAAATTAAATTGTTTCTTCTCGCTTTTGTATCTAGCTTAAGCTTACTAAACTGGCGGCCGAAAAACCGCACACCTGACTGTCAAAGGCTGAGCGCCCCATTCTCCTCGTAGATCGCTTTATATATTCACAAGAACGAAGTTTTTCTCGGCTTTCGGAATTAATATGTGACTAATCTAGTGAACAAGGTTTACACACGATATTTCGTCGATCTAAAACTTTGTCCCCATCTTCTGGTGGAGATATTCTTACGAAAAACACACACGGTTTCCCTCCCTCCCCTTGGCAATTGATGACTATCATCCGGATTCATTCCAGGGGAAGAACCTGTGGGTCCGCACTGTTTGCCAAAAGAGTTTCCATAATAGGAAATAATCAAAAGTATTTGGCGTTTTCTCCCAGCGGCAATTTCAAATCTTCATTTCCGAGTACTTAGTCGAGCTGATGAACAAGGAAGTTAAGCATTAGCGCATGCCACTATGAAACATATTGAAAATAATGGAACAAATGAAACAACGATCAGTAAATCATATAGTAATAAGAAACAATTGTTACCCCTTTCAAACGCAGTCGAGTAAAGTAGTTCTCTTAGTTGATAACGCACATTGGCCATTTAAGAAACCCCTCTCTCCCAAAAATTTTGCACTCAATATGTAATCGTTAGTTTCTGGTACGACAAAGTTTACTTTTCCATGTTCTTGCACTTTGAAAGAAATGTTGCTGTTTAAGGCAGCCAAGCTAATAGAGCTAAAGATGGCTTTGTATCAACTCTTTTCCAATTTATTTACTTTTTTGATAAGTTTTTAATATATAAGGCTAGCTTTCCCCGGAATTCGTTGCAATGTCTATTTTTTTTTTTAGTGGGAATGTATATAAAAATAGATACATTAAAATGTACCAAATAACTGAAGACAATTATTTTTATGCATTAAATTGAAATTGAAAAAGTTAATTCTGGTGCTTTGGGTTATACAATATTTTCGGTCTTCCGTCTTCTGCAAAAGCAGAGTAGGGCCCCAGCGTAGCTCGGCAGGTGGATATGAAAGTTCTGATGTGTTATCCCTTTTGATCGGAATGTCGTAAACATTCTGCATCACCATCCAATTTCGAGATATTCGCGAAAAACTGAATAGTTTCATGTTTAAATTTTGTTTAAGAATGGTGATGGGAGAGAGTGGGTTGTTTTTTTGTGAACCAAATGTAGACAGTACTTTTATGTTTGCTTTAAAGCATACGTGTGCAAAGTTCCTTCAAAATCGAATAGAGACTGTAGCTCTGTATAAAGAACATTGACAACAATTAATGGGGTGGAAAGAGTGAGAGAGGTTAGGTTTCTGAAAACAAATTTAGACAGTATTTTTCTGTTTGTTTTAATGTATACGTATCCAAAAGACCATTGAAATCGGATGAAATTTGTTGTTATGTATAAAGAACGTTTAGAAAAATAAGGTGGTGGAAAGGGGCAGAGGGGTAGGGTTTCTGAAAACCAAATGTAGACGCTATTTTTCTGTTGGTTTTAAAGAATACATGTGCAAAGTTGCGATATTATTGGATAAAAACTGTGGGTATCTGTAAAGAACGTTGATATAAATTAAAGGGGTGGAAAGGGGGAGAGGGGTTGGGTTACTGGAAACCAAATGTTGACAGTATTTTTCTGTTTGTGCAAAGTTCCATCGAAATCGGATAAAAAAATGTGGATTCGTATAAAATTAAGGTTTTAAAAAGGGGGAGGGGGGATTTTTTTGTCACTAACCTTCGCACGCGTGCACCCAATAACATATTAAAATTTCATCGTAATCGGCTGAATGGCATAGGAACGCATAGAAGACGAACATACAAACCAACACTGATTTTTATATACTCGTATAAGATTTATGAGTAATGAACTTATATGTTATTAGAATTTTCCCTCTGCTTCGCCCGCGCTAACCTAGATGTAAAGAATAAAATGCTTACCGTTTTTTTTTCCCGTAGCTGTTGCTATCCCACAGAAGGAAGAAAAACCGAGCGTGGTGGTGTAACGTCTAGCATTCTGGCCTCGCATTCGGGAGGACGGCGGTTCGAATCCCCGTCCGGGCATCCAGATTTGGGTTTTCCATGGTTTCCCAAATCACTCCAGGCAAATGCCGGTATGCTTCCTTCAAAAAAGGTCATGGCTGAATTCCTTCCCATTCCTTGCCCCCCATCCTTTCCCGGCCTCTAAAGACCTCGCTGTTAGAGAGACGTTAAGCAGATTAAAAAAAGGAAGAAAAACTTAAATATAAGAAATTTATTTTCTTTTGTTACTTTCTTGTTTTTTGTCTTCAAAAAGTTTCGTTTTCTGTATCTCCGATTGTAATGTAACTTAGAAGCATTGAGACACTAAGTAATCAAATGTTGATAAAAGTACCTTTAACACGAAGAGAAAATATTCTACAAAAATGCCATAAAGTTTTAGTATAGATATTTAGCAGGAGCTTTGTTATGGATTCTATATGCAGTATCGTTGTAACCTTTATCGAAAATTGAAATATAATAATTTATTGAAGGTTTAATCTTCGTTGTAATGGCTTAATTGTGTTTACCGTGTTTCCTAAGGTATTATATTTCAGAAAACAGAAGAAATAAATAACCAAAGTTACATATTCAGATGGAAAACATGCCAGGCTACAAGTATTCCTTCATAGAAAACATCGAGCTTGGTATATAATTAGTGGTCTGCAATTGGGGAAGACCTGGGTTCGGTACCCAGTCCCCCCGCGGCCGTGAAGATTTCATTTAGGCCATGGCCGATTACCTACCGCTTCGTTCCACGACTTCGTTGCCGACGAGCCGCAAAGCCGCAATGAAAAAAGAAGAGAGAGAGGAACAAGATATTTTGAAGACGGTTGGGTGATCAGCCTAACTGTTCGCAGTACGACCATAGGTCCGTCTCTAAGCGAATATCGTCTGACGGAAACAAATAACCATTAATTGCTCCACAAATACCGTTTGTTTATTGCTTGTGAAGATGAGGAAAGAGGACAGCGATATCAATATAAGCTTACATTTTTAGTTTGTGTGTAATCTCGGAAAAAATTCAGTAATTTTTATTTCACCTTAGGTGATTTAAGTGAAGAAATATATATATAATAACCCCTATCGGATCACGCAGAACCTTGATTCTAATCATGGCTTGTGATTAAGAATTTGACGAAAGTTTCCATTGGGTAGTAAGATAAATTCATATAGTCGTAATGACCTGGTTTCTATTGTCTGCGCAGTCCACCCTAGCTGCCTAACCTATCCCAGTAATCCTTCTGGGTGTTGGGGACCTACCGTTTTACGAGGAATCAGAACCACGGAAGCGCTTTGGAGTACTTCACATTAAACAGCAAGCTGTGCCAAGGTGAATGTCGGGTTAAGGGCCTATGAAAATCACCGCTGAGACAGGGATTCGAATCGGGGACCTTTCGATCTCCAGTCAGACGCCTTAATCACTGTTTAGTTAGAACCAGGGACCGTCAGTTCCTGGAGTATGGTGTGAGCTTAAGTATTTCCATCTGTCTACGATTCGTGTAATTTGTGTTTCCTATTATATGTTTAGCTAATGGGGCGAGGATTGAAGAGCGTCTCAATATTCATTTAAGTCCTGTGAGAAACTTCCTAAAAACGCAATCAGGACGGCCAGTGCGCGGCGGCCAGGACTCAAAACTTGGTTTTAAGTTCAGGTATTAAATGGAGAACCATAAAAGAAAATTTCTAATCACAGGTTTTCGCGAACGTCTCGTTCTTATCAAGCGTTATGAGTCTGACACAAGTGTCTTTATGGTTTCGTTTTGCGTTCATATTCCTGACTTATAATTATGTAAGTGATAAAGTAACGCGTCTGTGACAGCGGGACAACTCATTTTGACGTATTCTCTCAATAATCTGTGCCGTATGTAATCTCAGAGCCAATACACCGGAGCTCTTTTCTTCCAGGAATCTAGTGCTCATGAGTGGAAATTTTCAAACGTCCGCTGCGGAAGATGATCAACTTTCTGCGAATCTACGAATCGTGGACATTGTTGCTCAACGTGTTTGATGGACTTAATTCTGCGCTCTGCTTCCCAGGAATATTCTAAATCAGGTTCCTACGTTGAGTGAATGTGTGAATCTTCTATTATGGTGCTGAAATCTTATGATGTACTTCAATAATGGCTTTGAGAGCAGCGTTAATATGTTTACGTTATCATTTATTTATGTTTGTCTGAATGCTTAAAACCGGTGTCATCTGTGACTGACGCTTTTTTTTATTTGAAGGATACGTGTTTTCACTTCAAATTAGTTATTTTCCATTGCTTTCTAATTTCTGAAAGTTGAACGACTTTTTACTTTGCGCAACTGTGCGGAATTATTTCGTGTAATATGGCTGTAAAACTAAAAATACATCTAGCAATTTTTCAGTTCCAGTGAATTAGTTATATCGATGCAAATAAGATAAAGTAATAGAAGCAATAGGAAGAAGAACTGTTGTTTGGCTACTTGTAGCAGGTACAACAAGGAAGTGTCAGCTAATTCTTTCACTGGTTTTGCAAATTCACAATCGAAATGCGTTTGATTTTGTTGGCAGTGTGGTGGTACACCTGCTCGGCGCCCAGTGCAGTGGGGCGTCTGCTGCTGGCAGCGACCTTGCTGATCGGAATGCCCGATAGCCACTGTGCTCTGCTACAGTCTGTTCTCTTTTTCGGAACAATGTATTCGCCGGCTGCACGAAGACGGCTGTTTCCCAGCCCGGAGGGTTCCTGCTCGAAATAGGGACAGTCGTTATGAGCGAGGTCGAAAACGAAGAGAAAGGCGATCATCGACCGGCTCCGCGTATTTATTTCGGCAATCGCTGTAAGCTGCGGGCTCAGTCGCAACGGAGATGCGCGCACGAGCGCTGGAATTAATTAAGCGTGTTTACATAATGACTCTTCGGGCACGCCAGCCGCTTCCTCAAGGGCCGGCCGTTACTCCTCACATTATACAAGTACAAAATAGCCTGCGGAACCAGTTACAATATAATCCTTGAAGCCCATAGTAAACCACAGTCTCGGTGGACAAAAAATCCTAATTACCGTTGGTTTATATTAAATCAAATTCCTCTTGCATCGTTTCGCAACGTTTCTTGGAGTTAGTTCGTGGTGAATTCTCCACGGCGTTTCTTATACACCGGCTTTACGATGAGCCGCGCGCAGAACGGTATTTTAAGCTTACGGTTGTTCGGATTTTCGTGGAATAATAAATACCGTACGTACTAAGAAACACTGAACATCGGATAACGTCGGATTTATATTTAATTAAGGGCTTTTGATGGTGACGTTTGGCCACGATAGTCTTACAGTTAGCTAAGTGTGTTTTTGTTTCTTTCAGTGTTTAATTATCATAGTTATTATTTTACTTCTGCCTGGCAAGGAAGACACGAAAAGAACACAGCACTTAATTAAAACGACCCAGGCCGGACTCGGACCGGCGACTCTTGCAACGTGAGCTCCCTAACTCCTGCGCTATCAGTGCCGGCCTGAAGAAAGTTAATAGGTCAATTAATTTCGAATTTATTTTAACCATGTGAGTGTGGCTTTGTGTAGAGAAAGAACTTGTTACATTTGAGGAAGACGTAACTTGTTAATTTGCTGACTTCGATGGCTTGTATTTTATTTATTTTCTCAAAGCTTTCTGATATTATTTCCCAGATGTTGAAGTAATTTAAAAAGATAAAAACAAATTACCTTCTCTATGCTGTTGCCACCCTCCCATTTCGCTCTGAAACTGATAGTGACTTTCAAGTTGTGATACAGTAACTGTTATGTTACCGCTCACGAATCAGTCACCTTTTTTGAGTGCACAGTAGTAGCACTCTTTCTTCAGTTCTTGTTTGTTTTATAAAAATCGTTTCCGGAGTTAATGAAATAGAAAATCTCTTCCAGTTTTGTTTGCAGGTTGCAAGATTGTATTACTAGTATGTTCATGCAATGCAGAAGAGATGAAATACAGAAGCTGCATAAAAACAAGATGTTTGTGTAAGATTAACAGTTATACAAATTATTTATTTTATATTTATGCGTGTTATTATCGAGAAAGAGATGAAAGCTTTGCGTTTAAAATAGGGTTTGAAATTCAAAGGAATTTTCTTTGAAGGTGATTCCACAATTTCGTCATGTGTTTTTCGTGCAAATATGCCAGTCTTGCGACAAAATCATGAGCATTAGTATACCGATGAACATGTTGCAAAACTACGTGGTTAGAACTTTTATTGAACTGGCTGGTTCCAGTTTATATTAATGTTGTTAGATGCTTGTTCCTCCTTCCTTCTGATAGCTATCCTTTGTCGAAATTTTTATGGTCTTTTGAATTAGCTGTGTCTGTTCTGTTTAAGAGTAATTTGTTTGCAAAGTTAGATTAATTTAAGCTGTATACATGGTTTTATGATTCAAAATCTTGCCTCATAGGTGAAAAGCTTTGTTTTTGTGATACGTCTAGAATAAGAGAGAAATTGTAATGTATGTAAAAAAAAACACAGAACTGATAATGATCCAGAGGATTGCCATGTTTACATGTTCTTAATTCTAAGCTACGTTATACAGCTTAGATCCCCCACTCGGTACTCTTAACACACGAAAATCTGATGTGTGTCAGCATAAACTTGTACTCAGCAACAGTCACTCGATTAAAATTGTTAATGACATTGAGCCTGTCATACTCGACAATCTCGTCGGTCTAATCCAGTATTCCGTAGACTAAGTTTAGGTCAAGGAAAAAGGTTATACATCATATGTTCTTCAGAAATTGCCTAATTTTTCGAGTATTGATATTATTATTCTAAGCTTAGTTTTATTGTCTATATACTTTGGCGAAAACAGGCACGGAAATTTTTAGTTGTATATTAATGCAGTATATTAATGTGAGTTCGTTCCATAATTCGTGTAGAGCGCATTTTAAGTTAATATTTTTCGAATTTACAGCATAATTCATCCATAAAACTGATGACAGGTACCACAATCAGTCATATCAGTGATATTAAGTGAGACATAATAAAAATGACCTTATCAGGATCAATTAAAATCTGGCTTTACCACGCAACAACCGTATGATACACATCCAGTAAACATTCAACAGTTGCTTGGTTGCGTCGTGTTTGGCGGTAACGTATTTCCGTATGTACTACCAATGCATATAACGATATGGATGGATCCGGGAAGAATGCAAACCCCTAGTTCGATTCTTCCCTTACGAACACAGATATGTCGGCAAAGTTTCTGCTGTTGTCCTTGGATTTGTGCAGATTAGGTGACAAAAATTTACAGTCGTTAACTGCATTTGTTACATAACATTTCTTGTCGGCATAAGTAGAGTGCTAGGTAGATCTGAATTAATCAATATAAATTGTCTCTGAGAAGTTTTTTTTTTTTTTAGTAAACTTCGGAACATCCAATTAAGACATTTCTATTCTCAAGGGATGTAAATATTTGCTATAGTTTTCAATAAATGTTTTCCGTTCGTCGCGGTCAGGTGTATACTTTCCTAGATATGTTTAGCAGTTCAGTACTCGTGTGTATAAGCACGTTCTGCCAGTTCACTGGCCTCAGGGCCGGCGCTAGGTTTTCTCGGGCCCCGGGTAACCATTATTAGGGTCCCCCCCCCCCCCGTCATTTTTTATTATAATTTTTTTTATAAATTCAGAATATTTCAAGCAAAGAAAAAGGTAATGCATTGTTAAGAAAGTTTTTTAATGTTCTCTGTTTACATAAATTCTATACTTTACAAAATTATACGTCCTTTCTAGCTTTTTTAGATGCGAGTTCTTTTATAATCGCGGTATAATCCAATGAGCGGGCTAACTCTGATTCTATTGCTATCATAGCTAATCCAACAAGCCGTTCTTGTCCCATTGTAGTTCTCAAACAATTCTTGCAAGAACGCTAAATGACCGCTCTGCTTGTGCAACAGTAACAGGCAAAGTGCAGAAAATACGTAAGGCTACCATTACGTTGGGAAATATGTTATTAAAATTGCATTTATGGAGAGCATTAAGAAGATGCAAAGGGTGAAGTAGATTGGATCCAAAATTAGCTACATGAATCTTTTTAACTGCAAAATTTCTTCTTTTAAATCCTGCGTATTAACGTCCACACGGTACAAAGATGCCATGTATTCCACCTGCTCTGATAGTGTAGAATGGTCTAGGCCCATGTAGTTCCACAAGAAACAAATGTGTCCATCATTTTTTTCTATGGCAGCATACCTTATAGTTAAGTTTCCTATAACTGTATCTAGAATAATATTAAAAACATTTACTTTAAAACTGTCCTCTGGGTGCAGGTTTAAATCTTCATATGTTCATCTACAAAGCGTTTTCTTTTGCCTTTCTGTTTCTCTGTGCCGCTTATCGTCAAATTGAAGTCTGGTGATATTCCAATATTTTCTGCTACCTTGAAACTTTCTGCGTAAATGGTATCCCAACTGTCTCTCAATTCATTTAATTCTTCCACTAGACTCTTAATATTACCACTTTCAACATCGACTGTAGCTTCCCTTGCTTGAAGCACAACGCTACATATGTTTATTGCAGTTAATACTTTGTACCAAATTGTAGACATGACGATACATTTTAAATGATTTTAAGTACTTCTGAATGCCCCTTTAGTTCAGTGCGTGCCTCTGCAGTCAAATTAAAGTTAAATGCAAGTTCAACCACCCTTTGTAATCCTGACAAATGCTTAGCAAATGTGACGCACGCATCCTATCCGCGCAGACCATCTCGTTTCCGATAGCCCGTGAAGGGAAGATCCAATATTTTCTTTCAAAACTTTCCATCTTTTGGGACTAGAATGAAAAAAAATTATACGTTTTTTGAAACAATTAAAAAAAAGTGATTATATCTGCGCAACCCTCCGCAGCATGGACTCCACAGAGATTTAATGAAGTGAGCGCCACAAGGAGAAAAAATTGCCCAGGGGATTTTCTTTAATATATGTGCTTGAGCTCCCTGATAGGTGCCTCACGCCTATTGCCCCCGTTGTCATAACCCTGCCCACGACAGTCTGAAAGCTTTAAGCCATGACGTATCAGCTACATTGCTGATCATTCTGGCGATGCCTGACCAGTCTTCTCTTCATAATTCAAACGAAGCCAAGGAAACGCTCTCTAATTCTATATTCGTTTTCTTTATCAAGGGCGATGTAGCGCAGTATAAAAACATTTTGCTCTATTTGGGCTTCATCAGGAGTTGCATCTACTATAACAGAAAAGTATTTATTAAGTTTTACCTCTCTTAAAATAGTTTGACGAACAAACTCTCCAGCTATTTCGATAAATTCGTTCTGAATATCATGTGACAGATAATGAACCATACGTTTTCCTCCTTGTTGCGACACTTCAATTTTTCTTAAATGCTCTTTCATAATGGGATCAAATTTCCCCAAAAACTCTAAGACACCCAAAAAATTACCATTTTGACGATCTCCGACTAAGTCACTATCACCTCTCAAAGCTAAACCTCTTTCCTC